>RJWJ010004124.1:0-78998 GCA_004363605.1 Indri indri | reverse complement strand
ATGAATTTTTTTCAGAAAACCAACTTGCCCTTACCAGCTTCACATTATAGATGCTCAAAGGAACATATTAATGGTTTGACAGTTTAAAATGAGGGATGAAAGAGTCAGCTAAGTAGAACTATTAATTTGAATGTACAAGATAATAATCGAAGACTTTACCAACAAATGTAATAATAGAAATGTTCTTTTCTTAAACATTATCTTTTTTAAAAGTAACTAAGTCAGTTTTAGAATAATTATGTATATTCTTAGTATATTTACTAAATGTCCCTTTTGAACATGGTAGCAGATATAATAATAGCTACTGAACTTGACCACAGTCTACTCAATTATATTATCTGATCTGTAACCACAAATAATGAAGTCACTAAATGATTGCAATGTAAGAGTAAATTAATAAGACTTTATACACACATTATCACTCTATAACTTTATGATCACATTATTTGACGATTCAGAGTCCAATAAGCAAAAAACATACCTTTGGCTACTTTCCACGACCATCTCTATTGTAACAACCAGCCAAGTTCCCTGCCTTCCCCTCCTCTTGCATTTAGGCTTGCCTTAATTTGCCCTCCTTTAAACTCAGGTCAACTAAATCAAATTTCTTGAACCAATCCCACCTCTAGATTCAGAAAAATAAATGTAAAATCTCTAGGTCAATTCATATAGTTCTTTAAGCTGACCTTGCTGCAAATCCTTCTTAAACTTTGCTATCTCAGTTTCTGCATTGAGAAAGGTTCCTATCATGGTCTCAGTTACCAAGTCCTTTCCAGGTATTCCAGATTCTCAAATTTCAGATTTCTAACTAAGTCTCTTCTGCTGCTTCGAGTTTCATTTCTAAACTTCTTCACATCAGTAAACTCTTACTTTGCTAACAGATTTTGTAGTTTCCTTCTTTTGTATCAGATACAAATCTGTTTTTCATGGAAAGCGGATATACAGATTCTATCCAGAATAGCTCTTCTGTGTTACCTATTTTGTATTTTTTCAAATATATATATATATATGTATAAAGTGCATGTATACTCATGTGAAGTCAATGAATTTTGTCAATATCATAAATTTCTATCTCTGCATAAATTTGCTAGATGGGGGAACTGAAGCAGAGGGAATGCAAACTTATGGCTAAATACGTCAGCAATATTTAATAAGAAGAGCACTTTACCATGTATGTAAAAATCTGGAAAAATAAGCTCAAAAATGAAAAACAGAATCATAATTGATTAAAGAGATCTTTATACTACAAAGATATAAAAGGTTAAAAAAGGAAGACAAAAAGAAAACATAGCACTGATTTTCATGTTCCTGCTTCAGACTGTATTTCCAGTACCAGAAAAAATATTTCTATAACGAAAATAGAACATTCTACCTGCAAGAGAACAAAAAAAAAAATTCCCCTATTTAAATTTGGTGAAATTTCTGGTTAAGGAATAAATCCTAAAAATAGTCGAGAGGAACTTTTAAACACACCAGTGGTGTGTTTTTCAAATGATGTTAAACATATGCAAACCTACTTCAATAACTTTATAGTGAATCTTTGCATTTAGGCCTTTTTCACAGAAAATATATGAGTGATTATTTTGAAAAGACCTAGAGAGCTATTTACTGACAATGTAGATTGGACAACAGAACAATATTTTACAGAAATGATGTCTAAATATTTTGCCTGTTGCTTTTTTGTTCTACTCTTTTATATTTATTCAATTTTCTGATAGAATTAAGGATTTTTATGGTAAGAAAAAGGCTTCTGATCATAGCATAAATTAAAATTTTTATTTTAAGACTGGGCATGGTGGCTCATGCATGTAATCCTAGCCCTGTGGGAGGCCGAGGTGGGAGGATCGCTTGAGCCCAGGAGCTTAAGGTTGCTGTGAGCTAGGCTGATACCACGGCACTCGAGCCCAGGTGACAGAGTGAGATTTTGTCTCAAAAAAAAATTATTTTAATAAATATGAATGACCATTTTAATAATTAAAACTAAATTCAATTGGTTGTTTGCACACCGCATAGACAAAATTGTCAGGATGTAGTTTGTGAGCCTCTACCAGGGATTTAAAATTCCTGTAACTAAATTTTCCATCTGTTAAATAGAAAGTGTTTAAAATACTACGGAAGCCCCATGGAAATAATCGTACTATTAATAGTAGCAGTGGAAAGAATATAGGCTTTAAAGCAGAGTGGGGTTCAGATAATGGCTGCCTCTTTTTGATCGTGTGGCCTCAGACAGGTTACCTAACCTAACCATGACTCAGTTTTCTCATTCAAATATTCAAAGGAAGACATTTAATGAATGAATCCGTATAAAGTGCCCCAGCCCATTTTCTGGCATATGTGTTAATTTCCTCCCTCTCTCCTTTTCTAGTGTTGCACTCAATGATTCCCTAAATGTGATCTGAGTCAGAGAGTTCTGCATGAAGCACAAATATGAGCATCAGAATGTCCCATGAATCCTTGAGTCAATTCTGTATATGTGCACTTGTGTATATGTCTTATGCAAGTTTATAAACATTTTTATGTACAAATATTTTTACACATGCATCAGACAAGAGCCACAACTGTTCGTGCTGACTCACTATTTATTACAGAGAACTGGTACCCAAGAGACAGTTTATTGGAGCTGTGTTAAGAGTTCTCATCCCTTAAGGTAAAAGGGACTACAGATGGAATTTCATTTCTTATTTATCAATCATCTTCTCAGTGTCCAATTTGAAGGAAAAATAAAATGATTAATAATTCCACTTAGTATTGCTATGGAATTGTACATACATGAAAAATAATAACCAGAAGATTTTATCTGCCATTCACCCTCATATCCTTACGGTTTTGCCTCTGGCATATGCCCCTCTCAGGCTCTGCACTGTATTAATGCTCTGCCCAGGAATCAGAGCTTTTTAAAATGTTTTTCACTCTTTCTTGTAAAGCTCATATTATTTCTCCCATGAATCCTTTCCAAAACAGCTGGTTTTTCATGTTTATTTCTATAGGACTTTTTGCATATGTACTATCAGAGTGTTGTAACTTGTATTCCATTTTTGCATGTGTTGCACAAATATGTTTCTCTAAATATACCCCTTGAAAGGGGACAGTTTCTCTCTCCAGTACTTGACAGGGCTTGGTACATAGGAAGTACTCAATACAGTTTTGGTGAATATATGAATAAATAAATGAACAATTGGATATATAATTGAACACTATTTCACTCTTAATGAAAACAGCCGACCTGTCAATCTATGAGGGATTACATGCAATGAATTTTTGCCTAATTTGCAAGCATTTTATTTAAATTCTGATCTATTATTGATTCACTTACTTTGCAATCTATAATAAGTCACTTTGATAGAACTCAGTTTTGAATTAGATAATTCAAATTAGATAATTCAATTATATAAAATTGCCTTTTTCATGTATGTTTTATCCTTTCATTTTCTTTTCCATTTCACACAGTAGCCATAATAACTATTTAAATATTGTGAAAATAATGTGTTTGAGCTACTGGGCTCCTTTCTTCTTGTGATCTGTGAACAGCTGGGTTATATGAGCACAGAACTACTTAGAAATTACCCCAAAATTAGCTGGGCATGGTGGTACATGCCTGTAGTCCCAGCTACTGGGGAGGCTGAGGCAGGAGTATCACTTGAGTCCAGGAGTTTGAGGCTGCAGTGAGCTACAATTGCACCACTACAATCCAGCCTGGAATAGAGACCTCATTCTCTTATTAAAAGAGAATGAGAGACAGAGAGAGAGAGAGAGAGAGAGAGAGAGAGAGAGAGAGAGAGAGAAAGAGAAAGGGAGGGAGGAGAGAGAGAGAGAGAGAAAAGAGAAATTATCCCAAACAGAGAAGAGAGCTGCTATACATTCCATCACTTCTTTTGTAATGTTCAAATTTCAAATAGTTGAGCCACTGGATAGGCTGGATAAATGGGGAACATGGCAAAAACAAGAGAGGATAAAAAATATGCTAGTTGATGAATAATTGTTTCGAATTTAAAGGTAGCATAGATGAGCAAAAAAAATACCGGGAAGAGTAGAAAATCTGTGGTGTTCTTCCAATTTTTCCAAATCTCATGTGAATTCTGATTATTCTCCTCTTCCTCTCTTAGCGCATGTTCACATATATCTCGCTTTTACTTTCTATGAAAAATGAAATATAACTGTAAATTCCACTATGCGATATGCCAGATCTGTCACATTCATCAAATAATTACTATTGTGCTTCTTCCCAGTAGATTCTTTGCAGCCTATCCTGGGACTGGATTTTATTCAATCTTTTATTTCCAGTCCTTAAACCCAAGTACACAGAATTATCCTTAATATATAGAAAGTCCTCAGCATCAAAATAACCAAGTTATTAACACACATGCTCACATGAGCTCATGTGTGTGTGTATTTATGTTAAATACACTGAGTTGTCATAATGGCCTTTAGTAACTAAAATGAATTTTACACAATGACTTTTGGAAACTAGGCACATACGCACACAGGTATATACAAGCACAAATAGTATATACATAAAAACTAATTTTATATGATGTATTTTAGTAACTGAAACAAACATGAAAAAATTGCTTTTAGAAACTAGGGATTCATCACACTTTTCAGATTCTAGCTCATTCACTCCCCTCATTCCTTGAGAGGAAGGAGCCTGATCTACCTTGTGTGAGAATGACTTACAGTCATGCATGGAACAGTCCTCCAAACCAGCCTCCTTGTCTTACTTTGCAAAACACTATCTTACACTTTATCTTATCTTGCAATATCTTACACATTACCTTACCTTGGAAAACAAAACCCTATGTACTTAAATATTATGCAAATTACACAGTGGCTAATGAAGCTCACTGAATCGTGTCTTCTATTTCCTTCTTATGTGGTTTGCTCTCTAATGTAGGACCTAAATCCCCCTTTAAATTGAGTAAATTCTTGCTAATGGAAATATTAGACAATGAGAAATTTTTAAATATATTCTATGTACTTTTTAAGTATCAAATGTGATACAGAAAAAATTGGTCCCAAAGTATGAAAACTCATAGTAAGATTATTTTTTATATATATTTTTTTGTTTTTGAAATAATATACAAAGGCTTAATTTTAAAACAGAACAGGTAATTCTCAATTATCATTTTTATTTTGGTGTAAAATTCCTTGACTGGTACAAAAAAAAATAAAAAGATGCTATTCAACCTTCCAGCCTCAGTTTCTCTATTCCTGAAAAGAGAATTGATTGGTCTCCCTGATGCGTTTTAAGAATTAATTAGTTTATACTTGAAAAGTGCATTCAATGTGAAAGGTCCCATTTAAATGCCAAGTGTTATTAATCAGTGAATGCCAGAGTCAGCAGTTTTCCTTTACTCTATAAACTCCTAGCAACTCTTTAAATCAACTACTAGATTACATGTCCTTTTTTGCTTCTTTAAAAATCCCTCTTGTATACATTTTATAGACTGCCTTTAAAATGTTTGCAACAAACCATCCTATTTCTTTTTTACAAAGAATGAAACTTATAAATTCAGGAAAGTATTTTCTGTAACTATGTTTTTATCTTGTTTCCTCTCTTTCCCAAAATCTGTGCTCTTTGCAGCATCTTTGTGATGTAATTGATTCCATTAATAAAGTCACCAACTGGTGAATCAAATTGTGACTCCATTATGGATAGATATGCAGAATAAATGAATTATTTGTAAACATTTGATGAAATATTAACTATGATAACTCAGTGTAAATTCTCAAGATTTATACAGATGCTGCTTTCAAGTCGAGAGAAAATGTAAAGCCATGCTTTTGGCTCCACCATGGAGCTGAGACAAGTAACTGCAAGCTTTACAATTGATATCTCACATAATATGAATCCAATCGAAAGAATGTCTTTTTATAATTTTTCTCCCCACTACATACGTAGTGAAATATTTGTAATAATATATTGCACTAGTTTACCTGATCTGATGAAAGAAAATAACAATAATATACTAGACAGATAAATAAAGCATGCATCTCTTCAAAAGGCACGCTGTTTGAAAGTCAATTTGTCTTTAGATTTCTATTTTAAAAATAATCACAGAAGAGGAGGAGGGATGGATTAGTAGAATAATGCAGGGTCACTTCTACATTTTAAAGCTGAGTATTGTAATAGCTTTTCAGAAAGCACATTTCTCTGAACTCACTTCTGTTTTAAAAACATCATTTAAGTTTCAAAGAATTATTCTTCACTTAATTTCTGCTCTAACAAGAAACATTTTTATATATGCTTTCCAAGCAACAGAGAAGCTTAAAACCATTGAATCTAAATATTATTCAATGTTAAACTACATAAAGTGTGATTATGTTTAATGAGACTTGTAAGAAAAATACATTTCTGACTATATGTGCAAAATTAACAAAATGAATTCTCTGATGACTCAGTGAAATAAAAATTTACTATTAACTTCTTAGCTAGGTTGAGTAGTCTTACACTTACTCATCATTTATTATAGTCTTACGAGCACTTAAATGTTGAGGATGAAAGATAAAAAGACATGAATACCTGATTTTACAAATTTCATCCCTTAAATAAAAATAAATAATCCCTTCACTAATCTTTTCTCTCAATATAAATGATTTTTTTTAACCTGTATTATCTCAGATGGTCAAGTTTTCCACATTGTCTATATAAAAATAGCTTCAAAACACATCCATTTACTTTCTATAAGTAAATAACAGTGTTCTTAATCCAACTTATTAATTCATAGTCACTTATGTTAGTTGAAAATGTACTATTTTAATTAGCATCAGATATACTTAGTGGTTAACTTTGTATATATTTAGCTACTCTTCAATTTCAAAAATTGCAAAATTAAGTCATCAAGTTATTTTGCATTATTCAAATGTTTTTTTCCAACAAATTAGAAGAATAGGTGTTCAATGGATGTTCTGTATATTCTTTATTCTGAATTGAGCCAGCACATAGAGACAGTCCTTTAGTTTACTGCCTCTAGACAATTCAGAGAATGAAATGGTTGTCTACATCTTAGAAGGCTCAAAAAGAAAAATGGCCCTTAAGATATAATGACATCTCTTAGGTTTTTTAATATTAGCAATTATAGAATCTTTTTCAGAACAAGTTAAATAGTGACCAATATGATAAGAGCTAAACCTGTCAACTATGAAGACTCTTCACTATTTTGATTCAAAAATCTGAGTGGCTTTTCCTCCACAAATCTGCTTCTGCTACAGGCCCTTCCTTAGTTAAGAATACAAAATGGGCCGGGAGTGGTAGTGCAAGCCTGAAATCCCAGCACTTGTGTAGGCTGAGGAGGAAGGATCACTTGAGGCCATGAGTTCAAGACCAGCCTGTCTCTACAAAAAAAATTTAAAAAAATTAGCCGGGCGTGGTGGGACCTCCAGTAATACCAACCACTTGGGAGGCTGAGGCAGGAGGATTGCTTGAGCCCAAGAGCTGGAGGCAACAGTGAGCTATGATGATGCCACTGCGCTACAGCCTGGGAGACAGAGCTAGACCCTGTCTCAAAAATAAGAAAAAAAAAAGAATACAAAATGTCTTCACATATACAATTCTTGCCTGTTTTCTGAAACTACCACATTTCCAACTGGTCACCCACTCCCTTGCATTCCAAGTTCCAAATATGGCGCCTTTTTGCCCGCTCCTTCCCACCTGCCCCTCCTTCCCACCTGCCCCTCCTTCCCACCTGCCCCTCCTTCCCACCTGCCCCTCCTTCCCACCTGCCCCTCCTTCCCACCTGCCCCTCCTTCCCACCTGCCTCTCCTTCCCACCTGCCCCTCCTTTCCATCATGACTTAGTTCAGGACTTCCTTCCTTTTCTCCCTAGTTCTCTCTTCCATGGTCTACATCTTCTTCTCCACTACCCACTTGTAGGTGCACAGGGTTGCCCCCGTGGGCCCTTTATCAAATATCAATCAGATCATGTAACCCTTACATTTAAAACCATTCTCTGTCTCCCTTCCCAACATCTAGAGGAAAATCTTCACCTTTTGTTAGTGCTACAACATGAGCAAATGTGTGTGTAAAATCATGCCAGCTGCCTCCTGAAAACTGACTTTCTCATCCTAGAAGATACATGCTCCGTAATTTGTGCATACTGATACTATTTGCCTAGGTTATTATTTAGTGTATATGTTCTACCGAGATTTCCCAAAAAGGAAAGGAAGATGGTTTCCAGCTGGTGCTTTAGTCCCGGCTCTTGTGTTCACCAGCTCTGTGACTTTGAGTGAGATATGTGATGTCTGCCTCATCTGAAAACAGGGTTTTAACTAAAATTAAATGGGTGAATGAATGTAAAATCTTAGAATAGTGCCTGAGGTGGCAAAGTTAAAATGAATGCAATTGATACTATTGATGCTATTCTTAATATTATTTGTATCAGTATATGGCTTAGAAAAGGCAGTTGGTAAATATTGTTGAATTTAAATGAGAGAAGTGAGGAGGCTTAATTATTCATCAAAGCAAGCAATGATCTCCAACATTATCACCATCATCACCTTCAAACATTCAACATGAACAAAACAGCTGAATAAAGGGCAAGATATATTGTTTACATCTACAGTACTAGTAATCAATACGAATGTTGTTTCCATATAGCTCTGGTTAATAAGTAATTCCCCACTGTAAATTTGCATAACAGCAATGTGTTATGTCATAAGGGCAGAATTATAACTATTTTTATAATTATAATTACAACAAACATGTATCTTAATGTTTAATGGGCAGCGCCGACTTCAGAAATGTATGATCTCCCATTCTGCCCAGCAACTTCAGAAAGAGCACACGGGATAAACGGCTTTGACGGTATTGATAACTCAGTTGCTAACATAGGTGGTAGCAAGACAAGTGTTCATGAGGTTATTTTATTTGTATTTCGTGTGTCTGAAATCATTCATATTAAAAAAGGAAACACAAACATGTTGTATTTCATTCCCAAACTACCATTTCCAGACTGTCCTTTCCACCCTGAAACAGCAAAAAATTCCAATCCGGGCATAAGAAAAGAAGGTGTCACTGACTTTACCACTCAGCACATTCAATTCAGCTAGACTCAACTGATTTCACTGAACTTTAATCCAACATTTATCTCCACTAATTGTTCCTAGAACTATAAAAGATGCATAAATATGATTTAAATATTTTTCTCTTTTTCTTGATATAGGCCAGCAGCTTATTCAGTATGTTCTAAACAAATGGTGAATAATGTATATTAACAGTTGAATACAAAATGTACATATAATTTCATTATATGAAATTATTGGTTAAGAGCATTGATTTAATATTATTGAAATACATTTTTTTAATTTTTGGATGTATCTTTTTTTATTTCACCAGAGACAAAAGAGGTTCCTATGGGATCACATACTTGTTTACTTTTCTTGATCTGCACACTTTAAAAAATTCTGGTACTAGCACTGCATCTCTCCCTGTGTAAACTACTTGTCCATCATACCATGATCTAAAAATAAAATGCAAAAGAACTCCCAACATAGACAGCATAAATTAAATTTTCTGATTCTAAGTAGTGGTTTTAGCACAGGAATGATTTTGTTTGTTTGTTTAATCTGTTCTCTGCTTATATTGCTAACAGCTCCTTCTCTCTAAAAATAAAATTAATGAAATAAACTGAACTGCAATGTGCACCTTGTACACTGTATGTCCCAAGTAAGGAAAAGCTGAAAGGATAAGGCAGGGATATTCGACTCAACTCCTTGTGCTCTCCTCAAATGCTCCATTCTAATGTGTCCCTGCTCTGGCTGATCTTTCTCATTCCTGATGCTAATGTCCCAGGCCAGGACCTCGTTATCCTATGACTGAATTATTCAATAGCCGCTTTATTCATATCCTTATTTTCAGTCTTTTCACAAAGTAAATCATACTCCATAACGCCGACAGAGCAATTACATGAAATAGACTATGGTATATGTCAATTCCTTCTTAGATGTTTTTAAATGGCTCATTATTGCCTACTGGTGGCATGGCACAGAGGCTCCAAGTGGTTGCCAACTCCAGCCTACAGTCAGGCTTACCTGGAATGCCATATGGTAATGATGGTGAGAGTGGTTTTCAGAATTACCTAGAATGAGTGCAGTGATCAATTAGTGATGTCTGCAGTAGGAGTAGAAATGGAGGTAGAACTTTCCCTCTCATATTCTCGAATGGAATACGTGTGTCTAAATAGGCAAAATGATTTATAATTTAAGATAATGATATGCATTATTCAGGAAAATAGACAATATATAGCACTCGCTATTTTCCCAGCTGTGTGAATTACTAGGCATGCGTGACTTACTAGGTCACGTGATACAAGCTACTTAACCTCCCTATGACTCAGTTTCTTCATCTTAAAAATGAGGATGATAAGGTGGTATCAAATTATATGTGCAAAAACATATGTAAAAATTAAATGTGTAAACATATGTAAATCATATAGAGAAATGCATGCCTGGTACATAGCAAGTTCTTTAAAAACATATGCCACTATTATCATTATCATATTTTACAACATCTACAGAGGTCTCTACTATCCACTACTTGTAAAAGAAAATTTTTAAAAAATGTGTTTCCTACCATATTTCTAGCCATTATATATGTGTGGGTATATATATATATTGTTATATATGAATAGGTGTTTACATACACACATATACATGTATACATATATGTGTGTATGTATATATAAACTAAATATTTAAAAGGATATATGTGTATATATACACATATAAGTGTATACATTTATATTTATACATTGGGAGAAATTGTTTTTGACACCAGAGAAACAATTGTTGATTTCTCTACTTCCTGCTTCTTTTGTAACTTTTCTAGTTACAATTTAGCTAAAAATTATTCAATAACAAAATAAAATATTTGTTTTTCAGAGAAGGAAGAAATGGACCTTCTAGTGGAAAAGTAATTACAAAATTACGCCTAGATAACACATCAGGTGCCATCCTACCTCAAGGCAGTTGAACTTACTACTTGATTTGCCTGAAATGCTCTTCCCTAAATGCGTTCCTGGTTGTCTCTGCTCCTTCAAGTTGTCATCCGCTCAGTGAGGGCTTGCTTGTCCAACCATTTCTGAATGCAGCGCCCTTGGCACTCTGTATCCTCCTTCTCTACTCTTTTTAACCTCTTCTGTACTAGTCAGTCATTTTCTGTTAAACTATGTGGTCTGCTACAATTCTTTTCATTTTTCTGTATCCCTATGTCAGAATGTAAGATCCATGAGGACAGAGAACTTTATTTACTGCTGTATCCGCAATACCTAAAAGACTGGCTTACACATAGTAAGATCTTTAGAGTTATGTGAAAATGATTGAAAAAATAGTTATTTGGGTTGAAATAAATAGACATCTTTAGCTCTCTAAATAAAAATATCATGTTTTATCACCTGCACTATATGTAGGGGTCTTCATTTATCTTTGGAGATTTCAGGAATGGAGTAGAATTTTATACACAGGTCTTCAGCTTCATGCCGAATATTTTGTAATTAATGTGTATCTCTTTTAGAAAACCTGAGACTGAAAATTTAATCAATAATAATAATAATAAAAAATTATTGATGTACACAAGTACATCTTTTTGTTACTTAGTACATGTTTGGAATTTTTTTTGAGAAAATAGTAAAATCTAAAATCTATCCCAAAAAATATTCACACAAAATTCATGGACAGATCTCTGGTCTGATATGATAGCATTTGCTACAGAGAGGAAGATAGCTAAAGGTGAACATGACCTCAGCTATACTCTACCTTGCATGAGGACAAGGCCAGGGGAAAAGATAAAAAGCTCTTGTCCCTTTTAAATCAATAAAATACCTTTTTCTGGAGATTTCCTTGAATATGTGATTGTTATTCATGGAAACTGTCAGTTTTCTTAAGTCCACCTTGTAACAGGATAGGTGAGTGACAGACAGTTGGCCATTATCTCGACAAGGTAGATCTTGGCTAGCAAAAAGTCAAGGTGAAAGGAAACCCAAAATAAGAGACTAAGAATATTATTTTGCATTTAATGTTATTTCATACCTACTGTGAATCCAAAATGCACACTTTTATTTTGGTCATTAACACTGTCCTTTTCTGGCTCACATTTTGCCAGATTATCCAAATAAATTTGGGGCAAAAGTTCAATCATTTCAACTGCTGATTTCAGGGTAACATATGAAGTTTTAACACTATGGGCTTGATATTAAGGGGATTTTATTTCAATGTTTTGACATTAAAAGCAGTGATTATAGCTGCGGAATATATTGCTTTTATTCCTCCCCAAGTAATCCTTTCTATAAAGTATATTATCAATGTTAATTAAACAGGGACCATAAAAAGTCCTTAAGTCATTTTTAGAAACTGTCTTCAAAGTGGTTTCATAATACTACTCAATATATGTGTACAATCTGAAGAAAATACCACCGTTGCTGTAGAATATAACAAATGAGTACAGAACAAATGATTCTACACATTCTGAGTTGGAAATATATTAATATTATAGTTGAAAGCAAGAGGTTTAATACAGACTGTTACAGGGAACTGCATCAGCAAGGGTAAGGGAAGGAGGATTGGGCAGATGGCAAAGGTGAACTGTGTTTCAGTTGCAACAGAGATTTCAACAGATCCTATGAGCAGCTCTGGAACTGTGATTGTTTTTCAGATTCGCCCCCCAGTGAGACAAGGGAAACAGAACTTTATACTCTTTCAACATTCACCCACGGGTTGCAGGCTACCTTCCAGTGGGGTTGTGGTGGGATGGGGGTGCATAACTGTACAAGAGATAGCCTCCTTCAGCAAAGGACCGTTCCCAGAGAGAGAACCTTAGCTATGTGCCACCAGCGGCCAACATGACAGCTGGAGAAATAAGAGTCTCAGTCCAAAGAAGGATCTGGGTGGCACATCACAGCATCCACTGTAGTCCGCCCTTCGCTGCAAACAGTTCACCCTCTTCAAACAGCTTCCTTATGGTACGATATGGTCCTTTTGCCAGAGCTAACTTACAAGTGGAAAGTGAGTGGGACAGATCAGACTGAATGCAGCTGCTGGTCTTGAAGCCATAACTTAGGACTTGTCATACTTTTCTCTATTCCTGATTTCTCTCACTGGCATGGGTTACCCAGACCTCATCCTTAATCTGAGCCCTGGTCACCACGTACTTCTCAGGCTGTGACAGCTCCACTTACCCGTTCATTGTCGCAATTGGACAGAGGGGCATTGAGAGATTCCCCTGTGATTTATCAGGGTGCCAGATGTACTATGTCTGCCTCTGATGACCAGGATCAAGTACTGGCAGGATAGTTAATCCTTTTTTGGCACAAGATGCACAAAGTGACTGGGTTTCAGCAACAGCTGAAAGTTGAATAGTTTCATGTATGCTCTGGAAGAAGTGTGCCCTTCCTTCTGTTAAATAGGACTTCTAGACCTTCAGAGACTAGAGGTACAGCGATAAAAACACTCTTCCTTACATCCACTTCTGGTTTCCCAGACCCATGTAATCTAAATGGTTTAATTGTTTATACCCAACCCTCACAGTATATCGTCTCCAAGGTGGTGCCTCAAATTTGTCTCCGATAGGTTGGTCCATTGCTCTGCTAGGCAAGGAGCTTCTAGATGGTATGGTAGCTGACAGGCTAGATAGAGTCCATGGTCATGTGGCCATTGCCAGCTTCCTTTTCTTTAACATGGATCTCTTGGATCAATGAGATGTTATGTGGGACAACGTTTTGGTTTACAAAATATTTACTGAGGCTTAAGTTTAAGTCTTCAGACAGTGGGCTTGGTTGAGATGCTAAGGTCAAGAAAGGCAACAAATGAACTGATGCTCTTTCTATAGTGGAAGCAGTCCAAACTAATTAACTTACTTCTAAGTCCTTATTGCTGGTAGGTTGGACATTTGGCAGTGACGGTATCTAGTTCAGCATTACTAAGAGGAAGCCGATGCAGTTAAGCTCATGCGTCGCCTCCATACCTGCCGTCATGGCTACTCCATTGCTTAGCCCATTGTGCCAGTTCTGGGATAACAAAGGCAGCCTTCATCCGAGGTCAACTGGACAGGTCCTTTGAGTTGCTTCTTGGATAGTGCCACTCCCATGGTGGATACTCTTCGATGATCATTGATACACCATACAAATATATTCACAATTTGTTTGTACTTGCCTTGGTCCATATACATGTCTCTTCTCTGGAGCTCTCTTTCTTACCTTCTGATATTTCTCCTCTGGCCCCAACCAGCCAAACCATTCTCTATGGATGATAGGTCTGCATGTATTTTCTCACTCAGGCTCCTCTTCTTCCCACACAAAGTAGGTGACCTGTTGCACTGCCTAAAGTTCCTCTCAGTGGAAGAACTTCTGCTCACTGCTGAATTTGAGAATTGCCCCTGAGTTGTTAAGTCCAATTTTGACTGTCACTCACACAGCAAACTGGCCCATCCAAAACTCAGGCAGGAACCTGTCTTACTCCATCAGATAGGTGTGGCTCTCGGTGTGAGGTGATGTAAAGGTACTCCTGAAACGATGGTGGGTGGCATAGGTGTCTTGGTCACGTTTGTACAGTTGACTTGTGTCTTTGGCCCTTGCCTTGTTTGCACCCAATCCCAGACATAACATTAGTATGCTAGGGAGGATTCTGGCAAAGTCACCTGATCTATGACTTGGTGGATCTGACAAAATCCAGCTCATATTGTGAGGCTCTGGTAGCATGGCCACTTGCTGTCCTATGGTCAAGCACTGCCACTACTAGGGCCTTCTAGGCATCAGGAATTTTATTTTCAAGAGGAATATCATTTTCTCCTTCAGATCACATGGTCTTGCTCTGGTAGCTTAGAGGTTACATTGCTATGGTCCTGTTGGGGTTTGCCATAAATGCCAGATAGTATCTCTTTCCATCGGCACTGCTTCTTATACTGTCCCATCCACCAGACTGTGTGGCCTGGGCTGTAGGTCAGACGGCACCACTACCCAGACCTGCTGCAGAGCCGGACCCTGCTCTGTGCCCCACACAAGGCTAGCACCCTTCCTTGTCAGTCTGCAGTGGTTAGACTGGTATTCCCAAGCGGGACATGCTCTCTCCAGAATCCAGGGAGGCCTACCAGGCACTGTGTTTCCTTTTTAGTCGTGAGATATATGAAGTCTAATAATTTACTCTTTACTTGGGGGTATGAGATATAAAATTTTTTTCTTTACCCTGGCATTTTCAGAACATGGAATCCCTAAAAATCTCAATGATATGGTGGGCTCTTAAACCTTCATAGGATTTGTTTTTCTCCTGTGTTCTGTGGTTTATATGTCTCGTAATGACTTTAACAGGCCAGGTACTTGTTCATCCATATCAATCAGCATGATGTTATTGCTACAGCCAAGTGGACCGGTATAATGTACTGAAGAAATCCGGATGGAAGAGTTTGCCTTCAACAATATTATCACAGAGCACGGGAGACTTAATATAGCCCTGAAACAAGAATGTAAACATATACTATATGCAATGTGAACTTCTGCTCCTTTTGTTCCTGATGGGGTGGAAAAAAACTATTCACCACATTAATGAACGGGCACGTATTATATATTTGAGGACATGTTAACGTAATGTAGTAAAATCCTTTTGATATGTTTATAAAAAATAAGTAAACTATTTTTCTCTCAAAAAAAACCTAAAAGACACTGAAAATGTTATAAAATAAAATACATAGGCTCTTTGAATGATCTTTACTAAACAGAACATTATCAAATATTGAAAATGCTGTCATGTGCAAAAGGAGTTGAATTGATACCAGGCAGGCACTAGGCATAGAACTAGGACCAGTGTACAGGGAGATGGATTTTATTTCAACACAAGAAACAATTTTGTAGCTGCGTTGTAAGAGGATAGAATGGGTGACTTGGGAGGTAGATCATTTTCTGATATTATAAGTCTTTTAACAGGAGTTTGACAGCCTCTTGGAGCATGTGGTTGTGCAAGCTGCAGAATGTTTTGTGTAAATGATTTTTGAGAATGCTTCCAACACTGAAATTACAGAAGCCTAATATATTCTCTATAGGTAATGATAATGTTCAGATATTCATTGACATGTCCATTCATTCAAAAAAATATTTATTGAGCATTTACAGAATGCAAGGATGAGATATTCTCTTGGCTTTATTTCCTTGGATAATTATGATAGAAAAGAATCCACTACTTGGGAAATGTATCAGATTTTCAAACACCAAAGAGACTTTGGACCTTCAATGTTAATATGTATACATGTTTGCATTGATACATATATACATATAAATTTAATATTTTAAATACATATTTCAATTTCCTTACATGAGATAAAAGGGTGGTCATGAACAAAATGCTTTAAAGCTTTAGCACTAGTTAGAAACAGGTTAATGACAAGTATTCTTAATTTAATTTGGTAGGTCCTGCTAATGGCAATTGGTGTATGGTGAGTACAATTTTTAGCATCTATTTGCAACCTCCTCTTTGCCAACTTAGTCCATTTGTGCTATGATAACAGAATAGGACAGACTGGATAATTTGTAAAGAATAGAAATTTATTTTTCTCACAGATCTGGAGGCTGAGAAGGGCAAGATCAAGGTGCTGGCATGTTCAGCTACCCAGTGATACTGCTCTCTGCTTCCAAGGGAGCACCTTGTAGCTGTGTCCTCCAGAGGAGAGTGCTGTCCTTACACGGAGGGCAAGCTGGCCAAACGCTGGCTTGCAGACTCCGTGACAAGGGCCTTCATCCCCTTTATGAAGAGAGGAACCCTCATGAGCTAGCACCTCTTAAAAACCCCACCTGTTAATACTATCACAATGGCCATTAAGTGACAACACCTGAGTTTTGAAGGGGTCACATTCAAACCATAGCACCAGATTTATGGCAGAACACCGCTGTTGTGCCATCCTTCATGAACTGCAATAGACAAATCCAGTCTTCAAATTCTTGTAAGTAATTCCCAATGACGTCCCAGACAAAAAACTGGTTCTTAAAGCCTTCATTAGCAAGAAAATATAAGGCATATTTATAAGCCTTGTTTAAATTTGATGTCAAAGTTTCTCTCCTGAAACTACTTAACTACTTTTGAAGTTTTATTGAAAGGATGATAAAATATTTATTTGAAATACTACCTCATCCTATCATAAAAAGCAAATATTATTTAAAAGAGACTATAACTTAGAATTTCAAAACTAATCAGTATTATATCATTTCATAAAAGGTTAAAAATAATTATCTATAGCAAAATACTTATACTTATGTTTTAACATAGTGAACTCAGATTTTAGAACCAAGAGACACACATTCATTTCCCAGATCAGCTGAGTGACGTTTTACAAGTTCCTTTATCCCCTAAGCTTTGTTTATTTTAACTTCAAAATGGGGGTAATTCTTACTAAAAGAAGCTGTTGATACAAGGGTTTTGTAAGTATTAAATTAGATAATAAAGGTAAAATATGTTTAACAAGGTGCTTGATATATAATAAGCACTTACCAAACATAATTACGGATAGTATAGCTAAAATTATCATTAGTAATAATAGTATGTTATTATTATTAAAATTTTAATCATTATTACTTAGTAGTGTACTATAAGGTTCCTTATCTTGATTAAGATACTGTTAATTTAGCTTAAAGCAAATGTCACCAACAGATTTGATTCAGGAGGACTTTTCTTCTCTATTTTAGGAGATAGACTGGCAATTGAATTAAATGGAATTCTTACTCTGATTTACAGAAGAAATTCCATGATGCAGGATTAACTAATGAATGAGATCCCAGAATTGGCATGCCCGTTTTGATTACATTTTACCTATGTAAATGAAACTTTATAGTAGGAAAATTCTTAACAATTCAGAAAACATCTTTATCTATTAATATGTGTTACCCATTTTGATCATCGCAATCACCCTCAAAACAGGAAAGATTTTCCCATTCTGCATTTCTGTAAAGATGGTAAGTACGATAGTTTCATGCCTTTTCAAGGTCTTTCAGGAGTGGTGAGTAATGCAAATGGGACTTCAACATGGACTTTTCTTGTCCTAGCTGTTCTTTTCACTACTACTGTGCTGGTAGTAGTGAACAACCTCCTAGAACTTCTCAAAGGGGAATTGTGAAAGATATATTTACTTGTCTGGAGGTGAAATTGAAAATCCCAACTGGCATAGCTACAAATAATTTTGGGTAGCAGAATTGTTAATGTAATTCATAGGCATATCAGACATAATTAAAATGAGTCCTCTGTTATTTTGAGGAATTTATTTATTTATTGTGGATAGACTGAAGTGTTCAGACAGAATCACATACTGAATAGGGAAGGAGTGAGGGGTGGCTTCTAAAAAGAATTCAATAGTGATATATGGTGATGATTTTATAAAAGATATAAAAGGGTTAAGATGTACTGCATGCGGATTTGCTATTGCCATTTGTCTCTAGTTACTCTCTCTCTCTCTCTCCCCACCAATACTTAAATACCTGTATCCATGTGCAATATCTTTCTTTCATTTGATAAAATACTATTTTATGAGTATTAAGAGACATTAAAATTTTTGCTGCATATTTATGCTGGTAGAAATATGTGTGTGTACACATATACACTACATATACTTTCTCTCTATATGTATAATACATAGTGTGTGTGTGTGTGTGTATATATATATAATAAACATTATAAAGGAAGGGTTAAATTGCATCCTCGAAGACTTCTCAGAGAAAAAGGGAGCAGAAATACATGAGATCTGAAATCCTGTAAACTTGAATTTGTTTGCATAATCAGAAAATAGGTTTTAGGAAGAATAGTTTCTCAATAAAATTTGTTGAGCATGTTAATGAGTGGCAAGCTATCAACCCTCAAGTTGTTCAAACAGAATCAGAAGGCAAGGATGGCTAACCCAATGACATGTTAGCCTTTTAAAAATAAGTCTGAGAGGCTTATATGCCCAAGTTTAAAATCAATTGTGTCTTAGTTTCACAAATAGAAGAAAATAATTTAAATTCCCATAAACTAGTAATGTTTGGAATCTTTTCATTTTCTTTTGATAACTGGTTTCAGAGACAAATATGCCTGTTTAGAACAAAATTAACTACACCCTTTGCTTTGGTCATTAAGCACTTAACATAATTATGTTAATTAAAACTTTACTATCAGATTTTCTCTAGAGATCATCTTTTCTAGTGTAAAACTGCTGCTTTTGACTGTTGTTGATGCTGTTAACTTTTCTACTTCCTAATGGGATAAGGAAATTTTACAACTGCTAATCCAGCGAGGATTTTTTATCCTCATCCTTTTTGGTTTATCAACTTCATTTGATGAAGGTGATCACTCCCTCCTCTTTGAGACAGTTTCTTCATTTGACATCATTTGACCACACTGGCCAGGACCACTACTTCTCATGGTCTTTTGCTGCTTTCTCATCGTCTCCTCAAGCTCTCTTTGTTGAGTACCTTTGCGGTTCTTTTATCTATCTGCACTCACTTCCTTGCTATTCTCGTTCTCTTTTATGGCTTTAAGTACTCCAAGGACTTCAATATTTATATCTCTGATGTAGATTCCATGCAGCCTCTACTCCTACCAAATCCAAAGTCTTATATCCAAATGCTTATTCGACATTGCCACTATTAGGCATGCAAATTCAGTACTTCCAGAATGAAACACTTGCTCTTTCCCTTTATATTTATTTTTCCCAAAGTCTTCCTATCTTGGTAAAAGACAAATTCAATCTTGCCAGTGCTTAGACCAAAACCTTGAAGTATCTGAGCCCCTCTCTCTCACATCCCAATTCCTTCCAACAACTATGCAATGAGTTTTATAGTCAGAATATTCTGAGAACTATCCAGCCACCTTTCATCCTCTCATACCCTTATGTAAGATACCATCCTCTCTAGATCATTGCGACTAGTCTCTCCTTCCTTCCTATCTACTTGACAATCTATTTCCTATGTGGCTTCCAGGATGATCTTGTTAAAAAGTAAATCAGATCATGTTGGTATCTACCCAAGTCCTTTCAGTGGCTTCCCATCTCACTTAGACTAAAATCCAAAATCTCTGTAATAGATTGTCATATCTCAAATGGCTCCCAACCTACGACCCCTTAACCGTAGGTCCATTATTCTCTCCATTCAATGCACTCTTTTCCAGAGCAACTATCCTTCTCATTCTTCTCTGAAATTCCAAATAAACTCCTCCCTCAGGGCCATTCAGTTGCTATTCTTCCTACTTGGAATTCCATTTCTCATGACACCCAATGGTCACTTTCTCCCTTCCTTCAGGTATTTGTTCAAATGTGGCCCTACTCCGTAAGGCCTTTTCAGTATGCTTAATTTGAAATCAGAGTTGATCCTTCAACAATGCAGGGATTGGGGCACTGACCCCTGGCACAGTTGAAAACTTAACTACTAATAGCCTGTGAGAACATGAATAGTTGATCAAAACATTTTTTTATATTATATGTATTATATACTGTATTCTTGTGATAAACTAAGCTAGAGAAAAAATATGTTATTGCTATAATCACAAGGAGAAGAAAATATGTTTACTGTTCATTAAGTGGAAGCAGATCATCGTAAAGATCTTCATCCTCTTTGTCTTCATGTCGAGCAGGCTGAGGACGGGGAGGAAGAGGTGGTGCTGATCTTGCTGCCTCAGGGTGGCAGAGGCAGAAGAAAATCCGCATATAAGTGGACCTGTGCATTCCAAACCCGTGTTGTTCAAGAGTCAATTGAACAGCACTCTGCTTTTCAACATTTCCTATTCCTCTACCCTGCCTTACTTTTCTCCATGCCTTTTATTTGTTTGTTTATTTAAACATCAGCTTCCACGCTTGATATGTTTTTGTTGAGGACTGTCTGAAGGCAGGAGTTTTCTGCCTGTGGTGTTCACTCTTGTATCTTTAGTTCTTGGGTCATATAAGGTATTCAATACATGTCTTGTTAATTGGAATCAGTATGTCTCAACATGTAATACTAAGTTTGATTTTTTTTAGTTTATTTCACACCCACAAATATTGCATCAGAAAAATGTTGGCTATCCAATATATGTGTGCATGGCATAACTTAATTTTCTTTATTTTCTCTTTCTCAAAAAAGAAAAAGTAAAACATGCCATGTGCCATTCAATGGTTTCTTAAGCATGTTTCACTGGCTTTATTTACATCAATTGTATCCTTTTAAAATTTTCATGTATGGTATTTTGTAGTGAGCTATTATAAAATTATATTCCCTTCAAATTTAACATTAGCTTCATAACCACTTGATGCCATCATTTCAAGAATAATTTGCATTTTTCACGAAATAAATGAATGGAGTTTACTTGCTCAATAAAAATCTATTAAAGGCACAAAACATGCTAACCTATCTTTTTAAAAAGATGCAAGTATTCTATATGAGGAGAGAGAAAGGTCAAATCTAAGCTACAAATATGATAGGTGATCTATATAAAATTATAATCATGAACTAGACACAGTTATACATTAGATAATATATAAAATATGAAGGTATAGTCAGTTACATTTTTCACCTCCAGCACAACCTTCTTTTTTACACTCCATTAGAACAAAGGAACAGAGAAGCTTCGAGATCATAAAATTAGACTATCATCTGCCCAAAACTCAGCTTTTCTGTTTAGCTCCTTTAATCTTCTCACCAAGGTAAACATAAGAGAGAGAGAATTAACACCTTTTATCAAGAAAAAAATTGTTAGATTTTAGCAACATATGGTATAGTGGTTAACATCATAAAATCTGGAGCAAAATGCCTGGGTTTAAGTTCCTGCCCTAGCACTTACTTGGTTTAGATTTTTAACCTACTACATGGAGATCGTAACAGAACATACACAATATTATTACTTATAAGATTAAAAGACAAAGTTTAGGACATGCTTAGATACATGCCTGATACATAGTAAGTGCTAAATAAGTGTTTGATAACTAAATAAATAGGGAAAGAAAATATATTAGAATCAGGGTATATTCTATGGTAGAGGGAAACATATTTAGAGGTAAATTTGATTACCACGAGTTTAAACCTCACAAGGTAAAAATCTTGTCTAGTTAGAACATATTTAGGTCAAGTAGAAATAACCGCCTTCTTCTTTCCCTTTTAGCATTTGTCACTTTTTAATTTGCATCACATTTAATTGCAAGCACTTTTTAACTCCCTCGTGGTGCTGAAAATCCTGTAAGAATGTTCATCTTTGTATCCTCTATCCAACAGCACCTGCATATGTACAGAAATTGACTCAGGACATTTTTGGCAAAGAATTTCAGCAGTGATAGAGACTGGGTAATGTCACATTTTAATATTTATCTTGTTTCTTTCTATTGTGTAGTGGCAGATATTGAAATTTCAGAAAAAAATTGAAGAAGATTTTGGTAATATGTGTCTTAATTTAATTACAAAAAATAAATTGTATAATTTAAATTTATTTTTATTAAAATTGTTATTGAATATATTCACTTGCCCTTTTTCATTGCAGAATTGTTTTTCAAAAACTGAGATAACCTCACCAAACACAGACTAGTAAGAAAGTATCCTAGCAGTTTATCCAGTGTGAAAAGTTTCAAGATTTTTCATATTCCGGAGATCCTTATCAGATGAAAGAAGTATGGAATGCATCTCCATTCCTAGAGACATTACTTTATGTACTACTGTCTATGCCTTCAGATAAGAACTTGGAAAATGCTCACATCTAAATGAAAACAAACCTCCCTATTTTAAGATGGAAGATAAAACAGGGTATTAAGAGTTTCACTAATAAATTACAATATAATCCCTTGAAAATTTAAACAGTGTACTATTTCATAACTTAAGAATAACTTTATTCTTCTCTTACAATATTCTTATTATATTTAATAACAACTGCTTACCAGTCTATGACCCTACAGTGTTGGGGTGAAAACCCATACCCCAAAGACTACTGCCACTGACATTCTTTTGGGTTGTGAAGCAAAAGACTTTCACTAGGCATTATTTTTTCAGATGTGAAGCTTGAAACTAGTTCATTTGAAAATACTTGTTAACATAGCAAAATATGTGTTTTTCTTTCAAATTAAGTTTCATTCATGTCATATTTTTTAAAAAAATACGGTAATAAAAGTGTTTTTACAATAAAATCAATTTGCTATCTTTACTGAATAATTTTACTCAACCCAGTCTGCGAAAGCCTTTCCCCAGTACTGTGCGTCATCCTGTTTCTGATCTGAGTAGGCCTTCCTATGACTCCCTACCTCTGTGCCTTCGAATGTCTAGAGTGGATTCACATCCTTTGCCAAAACTCTGATTGAGATGTCAATTGTATCTCCCTCCTCCACCCTACCCTTGAATTAGGGCTGGTCCTGTGACTGTTCCTTCCCTAAGTGAGTCTGTGCCAGTTCTGGGCTTAGCCATTGAGAGGACTTGACAGTTTTTGTTTTGTCCCTCTTGGAATACAAGTCCTTGCATTGCTCCTGATTGGATCTTAGCCACCATGTTTTAAGAGGCTCAGGCCATGTGCAGGGGCCATGTGGAGGAGAACTGAGAAGCTCCAGTTGCCTGCTGGGATGGGCTTTCTGCTGACAGCGCTGTAAGGGAGCCATCTTGGCCCAGAGCATTCAAACCTGTAGGCACCAGCTTATGTCACAGGAAGTAGAACCACCCAGTTGAGCTCATTGGATGCACAGATTCACCAGAGATTTAGCAAAATAATTACTGTTTTAAGTCCTGACATTTTCAAGTAGAGCTGTAACCAAAGCAATGTCTTTTTTCCTCTTTTAAAATAGGGCTTAGGCTTGGGTCAATTTAAGATTAGTAGTGAATAGATTTTTATTTTATTCCAAATGTCTTTATGTTGCATTTTCAACTAAAGTATAAGTTATTGAGGGTCACAGATATTGTTCTATTTTCTTTCCATATGTCCCTATAGCTATCAACACATTACTAGCCACATGAGACTGATAACCTGAGATTGCCGATTAAATCATAACAGAATGGAGGTGCAAACAGTCATAGAAAAGGGGTCTTTTGACAGAAGTCAGATTTTAAAAGACCATGTCTAATTTACATATATCTATACACATACACACACACACTCATTTATATTGGCATTTAATCTGGATTATCTGAGCAAAGGAACTAATTGTCATCTAGTTTTTTTTGTTTGTATACTCAACCTAACATACCAATTTAGTGAGAGGCATTGTCTCATGTTGGTAATTTACATGTGGAACTGTAAAAGAAGACCAGATCGAAGAGAAAAGGGAAATTATGCTGTGAATCAAAAATAAATAAATAAATTTGACAGGAAAAAAAGCCAAAGTGATGGTCTGGAGCTACACTGTAAAAGCAGAGGTGAACATAATAATTTTTTCCTTTCAGTTTCTACCACGTATTTTGTATGCACTTAATTAGGAAAGTAATAGTTATTACATCCAATCACTGTAATGAGTAATGTTCTACAAATGGGTACTGTATACAAGACCATTTACTAGTATAGCAATAATGAAACACAATTTGACTCACCATGTTGCGTTTAACAAACAAATAGAATGATAAAATGTCTATTTCTCATCCAGGACTTTCTTTCTTAAGGTATGGAGAAACCAGTATTATTTAAAATGTAAGGGATTTTATTTTTTTAAATCCAAGCACTTTTGAGGTCTTTACATGTTAAATTAATAGCTCTACTGATAAGTCAAAAAATAACCAGTATCTTTAAATAATTCTCCAAGTTCCTTTTCTTGAGGACCAGACAATCATCCCAGGAAACCTCTCCCTGCTGTGTGGCTTCCCAGAATTTATATTTCTATGTTTCAGAACTGCATTTGCTCGGAGAGAAAAGGGTTAGAAAATAACGCAGAGTACACAAGGCATGGTGTATGTGTGTGGGTTGTGGCAGCCAGGCTTTGAGTCCCTCGCTCTGTAGATTGTTAAGTTGCACTTGTGTAAAATTTAAAGGTAATTGGCCTGTACATAAATGACACATTAAAAAATATTTTTAAATGTGTTTTTATACACTGAAATGCAAGTGATTCACAAAAACAAACAAGTATTACAACATAAAGCTTTATTCATGCAGTCATACAGGTGTTCTATATTGTTCAGGTACATTTTAAATTTACGACGTGGAGTTTAAGGTATAACTCTTCACACTCAATCAAGTCTGTGTCTGTCTCAACTGAGACACTAGAGCGAGACAGAGTAGAAAGGGGAGGGAGGAGTGGGAGAGAAGAAGAGTGGGGAGGGACAGAAATGGGGAAGAGAAAGAATAAATAAGGTGCCGAGAAAATACCATCAAAAGTCCACTGTCTCACCTGCCCCAAGCATGTCTATTTCAAGTATGTGAGCATCACATCTAGGTTGCAACAAAGAGGTGTCCGTGGTGTGTGTTTCTGGCTGAGACAGGCTGCTACAGCCTGCACTGCATGCGTGTCTGTCGCCTCATCTAAGTCCCCATCCTTCCGGAGTCGGGAGCCCTCCGTCCCGAGAGAGCCCAGTGCACGGTGCTAGGCGCGCTGGTCCCGTGGAGAGGCTGCCACAGGTTCGTGCGTGTGCGGGCCGGGGCGCTGTGCACGGATACGTTAGGGGGCGGGAGGAGTACCATCTGCCGGAGACTTATCTGGATCCCCACATTGCCCGGCCCCCACGGAGGACTGTGCGAGGACAGGTAGCCCTCGCAGCGGCAAGCAGCACGGAGTGCTGGCGTGCAAGGCACAAGAGGAGCGGGAGACACTGCCAGATCGGGACCCGGCCCGGGCGTTTGCAGACCCACACAGCCGCCTCCGGTCTCCACGCTGTCCTCTAGAACGTGCTGCCTGAGAACCCTGAGCCTCGGCCCTGCCTTGCTTCGGGATCCTCTTGCTCCTCCTTCCCCACCACGTACCTGGCCAGAACAGCGGGACACGCGGCCGGGGAACCCCTCGCTGCGGGACGGACCCGGCCCCAGGTCGTCTCCGCCTCCCGCCGCCGCCGCCGCGCTCCAGCCGGCACCATGGAGGAGCCCCTGGTCAGCCCGCGCGCAGCCGGCGACGTCTCCCCCAGAATCTCTGGCCTGGCGCCCTCTGGGTGAGACGACTGGGGTGGGGGCTGGCGTCCCTGTTGGTCCCAGGTTGCCCAGAAAAGCCGTGGCTGAGAAGAGAGGATCCGCGTAGGCTGGGAGCTCCACGTCCTCCTCCAGCAGCGTCTTCCCCTCCTCTCCATCCCCGCGTCTGGGTTTGTTTATATAGCATCTGGAAGCTGCGAGGACTCGCCCACCCCGCCAGGCAGCCCGCCCTCCCTCCCGGCTCGGGGCTCCCGCACGTGGTGGGCACCGGCGGCGTCTCCGCGGCAGGCAGGCGACAGCGACGGTGACAGGCGCGGGTGCAGGCGCGGCGCATCTCTGCCCAAGCCCAGCCCAGACTTAGGTTTCGTCGCCCTCCGTCCCCTTCCCGTGAAGAGGAGGGTTCAAGCAGTGCCCTTCGGTGCTCGCGACGCCCCCCTGGGTTCGTTCAGCCGCGGAGAAGAATGGTAACATGAACGGCGGAGCAGGAGCGTCGCCGGGGAAGGGGAGCGACTGATGGGCAGCGCGCTCGCTTCGCGGAGGATCACGTTCCCGAGGACGCGCGGGGAAGGGACGTCGCGGTGCCTCCGCTTCCTGGCTGGACTCCGCTGACATCTGCAGCCGCCTCTCCTCCGTTTGCAGGGTCGCCAAGCCGCCGCCTGCTGGGAGCGTGGAGACGGCGCGGAGGATCCGGGGCTCGTGGACCTCCCTCCGAACAGGAGTTCTGCCCCGGGTCCGTGTCCCCGGGTCCCCGTGGAGCCCGCCGGCACGCTGGCGCCGGGGGCGTGTTGAACTTGAGTTCAGGTGGGTTATCCCGAGGGGAGCACAGGAGGAGATGTTCAGGGAAGACGAGGAAGGTGATGCTCCAATGTCATAAGCGGACACTTTTCTTCTGACACTTGACGGGGCTGAGCCGCTTCCTCCCACTCAGTTTTCTCTCCTAACCCGCTCCTCCCTGCCCAGCCCTCCACGCCAAAGGGAGAGGGACAAAACAACCAACAAAAAACCCTCCTGTTTCCTTAAGTAGCTAGCATGTGATTGACTTTTTCATAACATATTATTAGTCTGTGAAACGCGGGTATTTACTCCACTGCTTTATATTAATGGAGGTCAAAAGGCTTAATGATTTCCTCAGTCAAGTCATTTATTCCTAAGCCAATAGATAATGCCTTCGTCATAGTTTTCTGGGGGGAAAGTAACTGTGCGTTTGTTCTGCAGATGGCCAACTCCCTCTGAATCGTGCAGATTGGTGCTGAGCACGCAACAAAAGTTTGTAGCTTCTCAGTTTCTGGTGCTTCGCAGGGGAGAGGAAAGGACTTTGGCATTAAACACAAGAAGCAGTCAGGGAACCATCTCCTTTAACTTTTTTTCTCTGTTACCATTTGCAATGAAGAGGAAACAGAAGAGATTTCTACAGATGACTTTGTTATTCATGGTGGCTTTAATTTTCCTGCCTAACATTGGTCTCTGGTCTCTGTACAAGGATAAGCACCTGGTGAAGTCTACAGAGCCGGGGGAGCAGCAGGTAAGTACTACCGGGAGAAAGATCACAGGAGGGTTGGTAAGGCAGGTAACCCTGGCGCTGGGACAGGAGCAAGCAGGGCTAGGATCGCCTTGGGTTTTCTAAGTTTTTACAGAACTGATGTTACAGGACTCTAGAGACTTTGAGATTTAAGCAAGCTGTTGTTTTAAGATCGCAGTCGATAATATGGTGAAATGTAAAACAAACTAGGAAAGAAGAGTAAGAGAGGTCAAGAAGAGAAGATAAACTTTCACAGCAGGTCTTAGGTTGATTTTGGCTTGAGGTGGAGGAAAGCTAACCGTGCTTATTTGCGGAGGTGGGAGTGGGTTTGGCTCAAGTTCAGTTACAGGGATTGGTTTTTGCCTTCCATCTGGTTTGTCTGTATATGTTAAAGTGAATTGGGCCAACTAAATCATTAAAATTGTGAAGTGGTTCTTGAAAACCAAGTTTTAGTTCTACTTATTTTGGTTGCAATTTTTGCGTGGCAACAGCTTTTTACCCTGTGGAAACTTAGTCTCTCTTTCATTTCTCCTGTTGCTAACTAAGGTGCTGTGGTAGGGTATACAAGAAGAGTTATTAAGAATGGCCATTCAGTTTCACAGTCTGGTGGTAAGAGTGTGTTGCTAACAGCTTTCCTTCATATTGGAAATATCATGTAGTATAATATGTTTTCTTTCTACTTAGCATATAATCTATTAGCATGTGTTTGGCTCATGACTTAACATGCATCAAAGTAACTGTCATTCTTAGTGAACAATAAGGCAAAATATTCTTCACAAAATGTCCATGAAAGTCAATATTGTTGCATTCCTTGTTTATTAATAAATAAAACAGCTTCTGTAATTTAACTTTTAACACTAGAAAGCAGCCTTCTTTATGATATTGATATAACACTTTTTCAGTTAGTCCTGTGCATCACCTTGGGATATTAATATTCTTAATTTCAAGGGTCATCACCCATGTACACTGTGTTCCTTCCACACATAGAAAATGTTTAAGTAGTTCATTTCTGGATAATAGCAATGTATATAATGACAAATATTTATTCTTATATTTCACAAAGTTTTTTGTTTTTTTTTTTACACAGTACGTGGTGAGTTGTGAAACATACAGTGGTAATCTGCTTTTTTATTATTTCAAGGAGTCATTACTAGTCTCTAAACTTTAAAGATAACTAGTTGCCTATGGATTTTGAATAGATTGGAATTTTGAGGAAAGATATTGACATAATTTCATTTAGTTGTTGATTTCTATCATTCTTTCTAATAGAAATTTATTTTGGTTGGAAGTATATTCTGTTTAGCCATCCCAGTAGAAAAAAGATGTGCACTTTGGATGTGAAACTTTTTTTTTCCTATTTGACTCACTTATTTCTTCAATCCTTGATACAAAACAAGATTTTATTAACATTAATCGTCAATACATTATCATGTAAAATTTCGATTCCAATGTTGGTAAAATAAAAAAAGCAAAAATATTTTTCCTTGAAATTGGCTAATTCAGTTAACAATAACCAACTGAAGTATTTTCTGATATAGTTAACATAAAACACTAATTAATATTATTAATGAGATCTTTACAACTTTCATATTGGCTCTATTGATTTTGACCCTTAATGAGAAAATTGTCCAATGGCATGAAAAAATAAAATGTGGCAGTTCAACTCTCTGACTTGTCATTGTAATCTCCCAAACTGTTTCCTTGTTTCTGGTTTCTCTGTAGTGCATGTGATACTTAATTTTGGGTAAAAAAGTAATGCTATGAAAGGCATGGAATGGCAAAAGCAGCAGCTGTTTCTCAAAGTTTCATACACTGCGGAGTAAATGACTGAGATTGATGGCTATCCTGTGACATTCCAGTTTAATTATCCTGCGTAAAAATTTTGAACCAAATAGGTGAAACAAGGGTAGTGATAAGCCCTAAAATGAATGTCAATCTTCTACTTCAGCATTTTTAGCCTAAATAGTGATTTTAAGACTAATACTGTCTTAACAGATAAAAAATAAAAAGGTAGGAATTAATTGATCACTTACTTAAAGATAGAATTCATTGTAAAATAGGAAAAGTTAAGTTTTCCTTGGTTTTATTTTATTATTATCATTAGAATGAAAATTAAGATATGTTGTCATCATTATGTAAGTTTTGAATAAGTAAGAGTTAAGTTGTTAATATTGATATTTCACCAAACAAAAAGTGACCTGAATTAACCATGGTTAATACTGTGATGAAATATTTTGATGTATCTGTATTTCAATATTAGGAAGTTGGCTAAATACATAGGTTTTCAACCAAAACGTATAATTTGATTTTTGGATAATATGTTATTTAAATTTAGCAATTTATTTTACAAAGACATTTTCATGGTTAATTGCTAAATGTTCTCCAGAAGCCATTTATTACTGTATTTCTCTCCGAGTTGTAAAATGTGGAGGGGAAGGACAATGTGCTGATTGACGCATTGACAGCAATAAGTACTGAAGCTGTTCAAAACCGGTCACGTGCCCAAATGAGCGAACTATTTTCATAGCAGTTATGTGTGTAACAGCCAGCAGTTCTAGTTTTAAGTGTGGCATGGCAGTGGTCCCAGGAGTTGAAAGGCCTGCACTATTTTAAATAATTTCAGTATAACAGCAGGTTACAGGGAAATAGTTTAATTTATGGAAATTTAAAATTATGGAATGGGTAATATTTTTTAAATACTCTTAATTTGTATTTTACCAGATCACATGACTAATAGCTTTCCCACTTACTATTCATAATAAATTATATTTATTATGCAACCTCAGATTAAGGAAGGTGAAACAGAAAACACTAATAAAAACTGTGTGTATTAATTTTCACTGTTTAGTATTTAACATATATTGTTCTCAAGTCTATACTATTCCAAATTGCATTTTTTGTAGTTTAAATTTAAAAGTAATATTTACGATAATTCTGCATAATATTTAGACATTTGCCCCATCTATGATTCAGAAAATGAAATAAATGAAGTAAAATATCCCAAATTATTCATCTAAAAGGTTTTCTTTTTCCTTTTCCTGCATAAAACCAAAGAGGATTGATAAAATAGTTTTAATAACACAATACAGTTGGAAAAGATTTTTTATTGTTTGAGCTCTCAAAAATTGAAATTGAATTATTTAAATACATATCAAATTTTGAGATTTTTGAGGTATTATAAAAGTTTTTAAATATTTTATATTTTTTATTTAGATGTTATTAAATTATCATAATTGTGATGTGTTATTTTCAATTGATTTAATTTTGTCTCTTTTTTGTTATTGGTATAAGCATCTCCTTTATGTTATTAGAAATATATGCATATATTAAAAAATCTATTGATAGTGAATATGATATTTAGCTTAGAATGATTGCTGTATGATTATTGAAAAAGTAATTCTTAATTTCATTTTTCTTTTTAAAGATTTGAAATGCTACTCTTCTCTGGTTTCAGCTACATTTGAATTAAAGCCCAGTTACATATTTAGGTCTTAATTAAGCTGTGCATTAGGACGATACACGGAAAAACACAGTATGTTAGAACAAAACTACTGCATCCAGTATATCTCTCTTCTTAATTATTTATTCAGGTGCACGTAAAAAATGCTACCTCAAAACACTTTCTTTTCTTAAATATATTAAAGAGATTAACCAAAATATTTTTACAAAGGAACTGTAGTAGTAGTTTAGCAATTAACTTGGAAATAATATGAGTTATAGAAATAATTCAAGAATATTCAGAATATGAAGAGGACTTTGCAATTTTTGAAATAAAAATGAGGGTTGAAATTCTAGAATTTTAAGTCAGAGAATCAGAATTGTTCAGAATGATTTTAGAAGCGATATTTGGCCTGGATTTTCTATGACATAAAAAACTAGGCCCTCTATGTCACTTTGAAATTGTGGAACCTTCTTGTTTCTTTGAATTTCAGGATTTCTATTTATAAAATAGGGCTATTCGTGCTTGTCACATAAGAAGATGCATAAAGTCCTGAGAGATCACACTTTAGATATGGAAAATATCATGAGGTACTGCTTTGTTTTCATCAGGTTTACATGTGAACTGCGTTTGACAAATGTGTGACTTCACCTCCATTAAAAAAATATCTCTCTCCTGAAAGAGGTTCCTCAGAATCTTTGTCTAATTCTTCTAATATTAATCAGCTCCACACTTCAGAGGGAGTCTTCCTTTTGGCCAAGAACATTTTTTTCTGTGGCATTTTAAACTTGTTTTATAAAATGAAAATATCAGATAATTGGTACCCAGTGTATGCAACCTGTCTTATGCTTTTTTTTTCTTCTTTTGGGTAATGCTGATCACTAAAGCTGCGAAGTATGTCTGTTCCTTTTCCAGCAAACACCTCAGATATTGGAAGAGCTAAGACAGGAGAAAAAAAACAAGATTTTCTCTTCTTGCACTCAGGATGGTACATTATCAACAAATTGGATGTGAAATGACGCATTAGTTTGAGCCACAGTGTTCTTAATTAGCTAAGATGTAAGGTTTACATTAGGGTTTTAAAGAACCTTTCCTTGAATTTATGGAGAATCCATTCAGAATCACTACAGGATGGCACCGTGACACAGACCACTGTAACAAGTGTCTTAATTATTTTGCTGTGACCTAGTGGATCGCTACATGATTAGTTCATCACATTACCCCATGGGAGACAGAGTGTGAAACACAGTCTTCTGTTCACAAGCTCATAAAAAGTGAGATAGATTTTTTTTCTCCTCCTCCCTTCATTTCTGAGTTGCACAAATTGTGCTGAATCAACTAACCTTCTGTAAGTTTCTCCTATAAAAGAAACCAAATCAAGTTGGAATATATAGGGAAAGGGTAAGAAAGATTGAGTAATTTAAGTAGTATAGAGAAGAGGATCGAGTAATTGTTGTTTGGTTTTTTTATTAAGTTTGTCAGGAGAAGCCATGTCTTCCTAAAGGAGACAACTTTTAGGAAGTTTGAAACCATGTCTCTCCCTGTAAAATTTTTATACAGATGAACGGCAGCTAAGGGACATCAAAAATAACCTTACTGGAGGGAATAAAAGTTAAAATTAGGAAAAGACACTATGTGATTTAAGTGACATATAGAATCAGATTTGGATATGTTTTGTGCATGATACATTCCCATTTCTCCCTTGCTTGGCTTGCGTATCGTTCAGATCCTTAAAACTGTCTGAGAAGAGTATATTCCCTTTCATATTTTTATTCTTTGCTAAACATGTTTGTGTAGTGTTTACAAAATTACTGTTGTGGAACCAAAGGTGCAAATGTGCAAAGAATTAGGAGGTTCTGAACCTGACAATAAAGGTAAAGACAGACCATCCTAAATATTAACTCTCCTTATAACCTCTACCTGCTTTACCATACAGCCAAAAATTCCTAAATTATCTCAATTCTTGTAATGCATGAATGAACAACAAGAAAAGCAACACAGTAAAAACTGTGTGTGCTGTGGGAATATGTATTTAGATGGGCATCTATAAAAATATGTATGTATGTACAGGTTGAAAAGAAGGACAAAGCATCCACGAAAGTTCAACCCATGATGACCACCAGCATTCTTCACTAATATGCCAATTTCTATTACTACTGATGCAACAAATTGCCATCAGAAAGAGGGTGAAACAATAAAAGTATATTTAGGATTCATGATGAATTCAAGGTAAAACACATTAACCTTTTTTCCAACTTTTTTACTTCCAGTGTGGTAGAAAAAAAATGTGAGCTAGATTTGCAGTACTCTCAAATTCAATGTATTTATTTCACATATTCATTTAACAACACACATGCACATGCATGTACACCCACACACTAGGTCTCTTAATGAAAAATTAGATCTACCCAACTGCTTAAATTTCCACAATATTTATAATTTCTGGAACTTGCCTTTTCCATTGCTTTGAATCTACAATAGACTGTTAGTCAAATTTGAAGCACCATTTCAATATTATTACTTTAATTCTAGGAAAGTATGGAAAAAGATAAAGAAAATGCATCTGTCTCCAGAAGTGATTACATCTATTTAGTAAGTTTGAGAATCACAATAAAGATTTAACAATTATAAATAGAATAACTCATTGTTATAGTGTTATGTAATGAACACTACCATGGTTGCCGTAGAATATAGTGGTGGCTACCGACCCTCTGTTGTAAGGAGTGGTGATGTTTCAACGAGGGCTGAGAAGGCTAATTTTGAATTATTTTAAGTACTCAAATATTCATGGGCTATTATTTCTGTAATTGAAATCTAGAAAGCCAGAGACAATTATTATAATAATTTTGAACGTTTTTATTATATGAAAAAGACTAAATTGTGAGGGTTGGCTTTCTGGCTCTAGTACTTGTCACGTTGGGACATTTAACAATTCATGGATCTTCCCCAGATGAGTTTTCTTACAAATAAAATGGGGATGACAATACCTCTCTTGTGGTGTTACGGTGAGGATTAAATGCTTAGCATCTTAAACAGCACATAACCAGGCTTAGCAGGTATAAATTATTGTTACTCCTAAGTATTTATAAGCAATAATTGCCTTTAAGAAAGTAATTAATGTTTGTTTAATAAATATTTACAGATGGTTTCTTTTTTAGAGGCATTGTCAAGACAGCACAGGAGAACAATCCCATTGAAATGTTGAATGTAGAAGGGAGGACTGTTGGATAAACAAATAGGATCTATTAAAGGACTTTTTCATAATTTTTTTGGTCTAATTCTTAAGGACAGGTTGTTAATTTCATTTATTTTTATATTATTTATTGCAAAAAATGAAATTGTTTTATATATATTGAAAATTCTTGAAAATTGAAGCTTTTAATAGAAGAGAGAAAAAAGAAGCAATAGTTCATTGTAGTGACTACCCTCATTTCCCATGAAAATAAAGCCCATGCCTCACATATCAGCATTTCTTCTCTACGCTAATTACAAACAAGAATCTGAGACCTACTTTTGTTGTTGTTGCTTAGATTTTGGTCATAAGATGGATTGGATTATTATGAAGAAAAAAAGTTAAAAAGTGGAATAGAAGCTATCAAAACTTGGCTATTTTATAGAATTACTATTCTTTTCAGCAGTCTTAGGGGGCAGATAAAGCATATCGCACATGGCCATTCTTACTTTTCTAAATATTGAATTGGAAAGATAAAACTGATATTCATGAAACAAGCACTGCACAATAGAATGTCCTATGTGTATGATGGGTATTTAAAAAGGGAGAGGATGATATAGTCCCTTACCCATTACACAGGCTTCATTGGTATCGGGGAAATAGTGACCTGCATCTGGTTCTAAAAAGTAGACAGGGTTTAGCAGAGTAGGCTAAGGGAAGTTCAGACACTTCAAGTTCATATGCTGGCCTCACCTCTTACAGAAACATATGATCTTGGATGTGGCACTTACCATCTTTGAACCTCAGTGCCTCATATGGAAACAGAGAGATTACCTCCTAAAAGGATAGCTCAGAGAACAAATTGTATTTATATATGTACATTGCTTGGTACAGAGTAAATAATAAGGAAAGCTTAACAAATAGCAGTCTATACCTTTTTCTGAGTTTTCAGAATATCCTCTGAAGGTAGTAAATAAGTTTAATATAGTGTAAACCTAATAAAATACAATAAAACATGTCAACTATACCACTATCAATTTGTCTGTTTATTGTTGATAAAATATGTATCGATTATGCAATATATGTATGATACTGTGATAGACCCTGAGGGAAATTAAGCAATGAAGCCACAAATTTTGTTTTCATTAGCTTACAATCTACTAGTTAAGAAAGACACATACAAGCCTATAATACGTGCATGGAATTGTTTTATAAGAAATACATGCTCAAATTATTTAAAGTTTAAAAGAAGAAGAAAAAATGTCAGTTATTGTGTCATATTTCTATATGGTCCCATTCAAACTGCTTTCTGTGTATTTACTATTTAATCTTCCCAACAATTCATTGAAATAGACTCTTCCAAATAACTGTATACAACTAAGGAAGGCACAAAGTCAAAATTTGGGTTCATGTACTCTGGATTCATGGAAGGACAAAATGATTAGCAGTGGTCACAGCAGTGTAGTTTAAGGCAAGTAAAGGCTTCGAAAATGTTGTTAGGTTTGGTGATTTGTTCCTGGTACCCTCTTGATTGAAGTTACACACAGTTGTAGAGATTTAAACAAAATGGTAAAAGATTAAATCATAAGATGAAAATACAACCAAGAAACCTTATATTTTTAAAACAGTTAAGAGATACTGGTATGGTCAGCTTTGACGTCAATGGCCAAATGTGGGGTCCCATTGATAGGAGACAAGGAAGCCAGAAGAAGGTTGGTACACTGAGAGATGGGGAAGGTGGTCCCCAAAGAGGATGGAGATAGTCTAGAGAAATAAGGCACAGGGAGAAAAGCCACAGAAGTTGTTACGTTCTAAAAGGTAAATTAGAGCCTGTGCTTTTAATGGTTTGAGTGTTCTTCCTGTCAGGAAGGTCTGGAATTGTTCGCTTGCAATTAATTATCTTACTAATTTACAGAGGTAATTAAACATTTGTGAAATATTCTGTAAAGTATGAACCATTATAAATATATCATAAATGCGTTAGCTCTATAGGTGATAGATAGGCAATTAGATGTTTATTATATCATATATAATCCTGTAATAAAGATTGAAGATTATATTTAATAATACTGAATGGAGATGTCACAAAGTCACGCAACTACCTTGTCAATAAGTCAGCAATGCACCTGTCAAAATAAATGCAATGACCAGATATGCAGGGTGAAGAAAAAAATAAGTATACTTAGGAATAGTATAGTAAGTGGGGATAGATGGAGGGTGTTATTTATTGTAAGGATAATAATATTCAGTTGCCCAAAATTCAAGAAAATATATGAATAAAAGTAATAAAATGATTATAATAAAAATAATAAAAGTAAAAATAAAAGTCAAGATATTAATAATTAAGGTAACATTTATTGAGCTCCTAACATGTGCCATGCAACACATGAAGCTACTTTTAAGTCCTCACAACTAATCCATGGTATATGTAATATCACTATCCTGCAATATAAATGCAAAGAGACTTTTTAAAAAACTTGTCAAGAACACAAGTGATTTATTTTACTAATATCAAGTGTTGATATTATATAAAGTTCACCATATACTACAACTACCTTGGAAATATCTTAGATCATTGCAACACAAGAAATTACATAACAACTCAACCACGAAAGGCAATATGCACGATGGTTAAAGGTATGGGCGCTAGAGCCAGACTGCCTAGTCTTATTAATAGTTCCTTCTATCACTTACCTAGCTCTGTGATCTTGGGCAAGTTACTTATCTTCTCTGTGCCTTAGATTTTCTGTTTCTGAAATGGGTATAAAAATAGTGTCTCCTTGATTGAGTTGTTATAAAGGTTGAATAAGTTAATATGCATAAAATGCTTAGAAAATTGGATTGAACATACTAAGTAATTTAAAATGTTAGCTATTAATACCTGTTAGAATTCTAGAAAATTGAGATTGGAAACACAGGAAAAGCATGTTCCTACAATCTTTCTCTCATGATCCATATGAATATGATTCCCTTTTTTAAAAAATCTTTCAAAGGATTTATAAAAAGTGTTTCGAGCACCTTTAACTTCTTTTTCCTTTCACTTTTTTATTCTTCAGTAGCCTACACAGAATATAATATGGTACTTAGTTTAAAAGTCTTTATAACTTGAACTGAGGGCTCTTATGGCCCTACATGTCAGAAGCAAATAAGATTTCAACAGAAAATTTAGCTCTTCCCAGAATATGCAATCAGCAACCAATGCTATTTTGATGACGTTTCCCCTCATATTTTTAGTTCTCTTTTCTCCACATGGTGTTAATTTCTGAATGTGTATTCTGCCCTCAAGGAAAAAACCAATCTTTTCTAAATTGTGTCATTAAATCAGTCTAAACTTCCAAAGAGGATTATCTAAAATGTCTTTAGGGTTGCATAGTTTGTTATTTTATATAACTTGAGTTTTAACATTATTGTTCTGGTTGCTTCCAACAGTAGGGTAGAATTGGAAAAGTCCAGAATGGAGCTGCCAGGCACCATAGTTGAGTAACTTGACAAAAGAAGCGCTGTCTCACTCCCTCTTCTGGTGCTTCCAAGAAAGGAGCTGGCTGGGAAGAGAGAGGAGGGAAGTCTGTGTAAAACCAGGCAGCGAGGGGAGATAAAAATGCTTCGATTCTCCAGCTGAGTGGATTTTATCATTTTTTAGATAGGCTAACAGAACAGTGTCAGATTAACAACTATGTAATGGGACTGTCCCCCTCTAACTTCTGTGCTAACTATTAACCTTTCTTTCACAAGCCGAAGGAAATTACATTTTTTTGGAAGATTCTCAGCATTCTAAGACAAAGAACTTCAGTTCTAATATTTGAAATACAGAGGGAAAAATAAACATCAGGAAGGTCAAGGAGATAATTTTCAAGAAAGTGTAGAAATACAAGCAACTCTGTCACTTTGTACCTCTTCCCTGCTCTTCCCTGCTCAGACTTCTTTTCCCCTTTTCCCTTGAAAATTTCCTGAAAGACAAATTTCACATGGGGATTGATTTGGTCAATTATTAGCACAATGAATGGATGAAAGACTAGAGACACTTTAAAAACTGAAGTCTTTTACATCATAAAATAGGTTCTGTTGAACCTAATTGCATTTCCAGCTATTGAAATGTTTGATGTGAGAAATATTTCTTAACTCACACAGCTGCTGTTGCTCTTTGTTGTTGTTTTGTTTGCAATGCTAGGAGCTGTCACTTTATTCCAAACCATGTAGTCGGAAAGTAAATATTGCTTAATTGTGTCACCTCCACAGAAACAATCTTTTGTAAGTTAAAACTACAAACTGGCACAGTAAAACCTGAACTACCAGAAAAGAGTAGCACATTTTTCTACTCAGCTCTCTTTCTTGTTTTCCAAAGCTGCTTTTTTCCAACCTTCTTTCTCTTCTCAAATCTCCCATGCCACCACCTCTTTCATCATGCTCACCAGATAGACTTGCCTCATTCTTCACTGCAAGTATAGAATTTTCATGTGGGGAGAGCCAAGACTTCATGTCATAAAATCAGAAAAAGCACCCGCATTTGCATGGGTATTTTCCCAGTTCTCACTTGCCTCCTGTTACTATGGAAAAATGTCCCTTGCTTTAGGATAAATATGGAACCTCTCTTTAGACTATGAATCACAACTTTCTTTGGGAACTTTCATATATTTTTTTTCTTCTCATTCATTTATTTTCAGCCTTTTTCTCTTGAATCATCCTGCACATTAACATTTAAACTTGTTCAAGTTTCTCCACTATTGGAAGGGGGAGGAGATCAAAAGCAAAACAAAGGAAATGTGTCTCAGTGCTGCATAACATTGGAGCTGCTGTGCTCTCTCTTAATAATCAAAAGATGTGTCTTATTCCTGACTTTCCACTTCTTGCCACCTCAGGCTGAATCCAACTCCTGTTAATCTACATTAACCTTTCACCAGTATCTTCAGCAATCTCTTAGTAGTTATTCCAGAAGCACTTCCCATTGGGCACATTACTTGACAGAAATTATCTAAACACTCTCTCCTACTTACAACAATCTTCGTCATCTGAGAAAAAGAGTTGGTGGGGTGGAAGACTTGACGGGAGATGAGATCGGGAAAAGCAGCTTTGGAAAACAGAAAAAAAGAGCAGGATAGGAAAACAGTGTGATTCTTTGCTGGTAATTTAGGCTACACTGTGCACACTCCTGTTTCAGTCTTCCTGTCCCCACAACCCTTCCCAATCACCAGCCATTCACAAACGCATTTACCAGTGTCCTTTACAGACTCCTACTTCGGTACTTTCCCTAAAAGTATTATATTCTTTGGGGGTCTGTACAATGACTACTTTTCATTCTGTACTCTCACAGCTGGGGCATTGCGCACAGCCTCTCGGGATTTGAGCTATCAAATTTAAGTTGATGGCTCCCAAGTTGTTATCTCTAATCCAGTTGTCTCTCCTAACAGTATGAACCACATATGAACCTGAAATCTAGAAACACATATTTTAAACTTTAGATATCTGAAATTAAATACATCTTTCCAATTTTCTCCCTACACCTGTTCTCCTTCCGTGTCTCTCCTCTAAATGAAGTACACTGGCATCTATCCCAGCATGCAAGGCTGGAAGTTGATCATTCATTGGTGCCTTCATTATCTTTACTCTCAGGTTCAATTGATTGCTGAATACAGTTGACCCTTGAACAACATGGGTTTGAACTGCAGGGGTTCACTTATAGATGGATGTTTTTCAATAAGTACATTGGAAAAATTTTAGCAGATTTGCCTGAGAATTTGAAAAAACTGGTAGACAAACCATCTAGCCTAGAAATATTGAAAAAATTCAAGAAAAAGTTAGGTCATAAATGCAAAAATATATGTAGATGCTAGTCTATTTTATCATTTATTTCCATAAAATATACACAAATCTATTATAAAAAGTTAAAATTTATCAACAAGAGGATACATGGCACCATTCTCAGTCAAAAGAAATGTAAACAAATGTAAAGATGCAGTACTGAATTATAACTGCATAAAATTAACTATAGTACATACTATACTACAGTAATAATTTTGTAGCCACTTCCTGTGCTGTTACAGTGAGCTCAAGTGTCGGGAGTATCTGCTCAAAATGCTGTGTTGAGCTAATCATCTCCGAGTGAGAAGTTCATCTCTCCAGTAAATTGTGTATCACAGTAAAAAGTGATCTCTTGGGGTGCTCCTGGGCTTTTCATCGTGTTTAGTGCAATACCATAAACCTTGAATAACACAATGGGATCCAATGAAGTGCCACTAGTCATGCTGGAAGTGCTCCCAAGAAGCAGAGAAAAGTCATGACATTACAAGAAAAAGTTGAATTTCTTGTTATGAACCGTAGATTGAGGTCGGCAGCTGCGGGTGCTGCCATTTCAGACAGAGGATTCATCTTGTAAACACATATCGTAAACTTATGGCATCGATATATGTACTGTAAATGTATTTTCTCTTCTTTGTGATTTTCCCAACAATATTTCGTTTTCTCTAGCTTACTTTATTTTAAGAATACAGTATATAATTCGTATAACATACCAAATATGTATTGATTAACCGTTTATGTTATCATTAAGGCTTCCGCTCAGCAGTAGGCTATTACTAGTTAAGTTTTTGGGGAGTCAAAAGTCATACAAGAGTGGTGGCACAAGCCTGTAGTCCCAGCTTCCAGGGAGGCTGAGGCAGGAAGATCACTTCAGCCCAGGAGTTGGAGGTTGCAGAGAGCTGTGATGATGCCACTGCACTCTAGCAGTGTGACAGAGTGAGACTCTGTCTCACAGAAAAAACTTTATATGAGGATTTGCAACTATGCCAAGAGTCAGCACCCCTAGGGCCTGTGTTGGTCAACCGTACTAGCAATTTTCCTACAATGTTTCTCTTGAATCCACATCTCTTTTTCTTCCTCACCATTGCCCTGGTTGGGATCAGCTTAAACAGTGCACTGGATTTCTAGGAGAGACTCTCAACATGATACACCTGCCTCCAGCCTTCCCGCAAGTGCACACTCTGAGCAGGCAGAGTTACTTATACCATGTGGTCACTGGAGCAGGCTACGGCCATTGTTAAATCTAGTCCTTAGACTCTTACACCTTCAGATACGAGTTGGAATTCTTTAATACAGCTTACCCAAACTCTTCTTGCTACATGCCTATGCCTAACTGCTCACTACTTCGCGGCCAAGACTCCCTAAGCTCCAAATGCTTTGAGCTTCTTTGAGTTCCTGAGAGTATCATATTTATTCCTTCAGGAATTTGCATGTATTTTATCTTTAGTCTTGACTGCATTATTTCTACTTTTCCTCCAAGCTTTTTCTGGGAAACTTTCCCTGACCTTGCATGCTTGGGTTAGATACCTTTCCTAGGTGTTATACTAGGTCTTCTTATGCTCTTAAAATGGCACTTATCAGTCTGTACATCAGCTGTCTGTTTAGGTAGTTTATTCCCCACTAATCAGTAAGTTTCTTAAACTTGGTAGTTGGTGGAATGGTGGCCTCTAAGAAAGAATGTCCAAGTATTAATGCCTTGAACCTGTGAATGTTGCCATATTAGGAAGAAAGGTTATTGCAAATGTAATTAAAGATTTTGAAATGTAGAGATCATTCGAGATTACCTGCCCTAAATTATAGGCCCTAGATCCAATCACAAGTGTTCTTAAAGAAGACACACAGGGAAGTTTTGATGGATAGAAAAGGAGACAGAAGAGGAAGATGGGACGTAAGGGGAAGCAGAGATAGGAGTGATGCAGCCATAAGTCAGGCACAGACAGAGGAGAAGGCAGTGTGACAGCAGACGCAGGGATCGGAGAGGTGTGGCCACCAGCCGAGGAACTCAAGCAATGCCAGCAGCCACCCGAGCTGGAAGAGGCAAGAAAGAATTCTCTTCTAGAGTCTCCAGAGGCAGTGAAACCCTGCCAACACTTTGATTTCATATTTCTGGCCTCCAGAACTGTGTAAGAATAAATTTCTGCTGTGTTAAGCTACCCAGTTTGTGGTAAGATTGTATAGCAGTAGAGTATGAACACAGGGTATGAATACAGTTAGGAATTGTGTCTGTTTTTCCACTTGTTAGTCCCACTGCTTAGCATTATCTGACCACAATTTAGGCACTTGATAGACATTTCTTGCAAGAATGAAGTGTCATCAATGTGAGTTGTCTTCTATACATTGACCTTATTTGAGCTGAGCTATATGTATACAAACAAATAAGTATGTATGACCCAAATATTAGCAAGGTACATACCCAGGTATTACTAAGCAAATATGAATAAAAGATGGGAAACTCTTGTCATACTCATGAATTAATGTCCCATTTACATGTTTTTGTCATGTCACCCTCATCTTGACTAAATACGCTATTCTGTCAAGACTTGACTGGTCCTGACACTGAAAATAACAATGAGATTTCATCGAACATAGACATCTGCACATGCTATAGAAGAAGACATGTCTGACTCCAGTAACTTTTATGCAAAGAAGATAGTCACATTCAAACAAGTCGATGATATGACAAAGAATAAAATATAATCACTGAATCTGCTCTTTCTCTAATTATGGCACCCCTGTAGTGTAACTTTTACTATAACACATGTAGGCATAATAAGTGCCCACATTTAAATAGCTACCATGGCAACTGAGGAGAGGTTTATTTTGGAAACTTTATTAATCCATAAAAAACTTGTAGTTGAGTTCATTAATACAGCCTACATAGGACCACTAAGCACACATCATTAAAAGAAATAATTTTGGGAGTACAAACTGAGGTGTTTCAAGGGGTGAATTCTTCAGGCTTCAAGCTTTCTATTTGTTTGATTCTCCAGCGCAAATTCCCCTTTGAACAGCCTCCCTTTTTCTGAGAAAGTCTACCTTGATTTACCCAGGTTTGTGTTAATTAGCAGTCATGTAGAGGAATGTGGAAGCAAGGAGAGAAAGGGAGAAAATTCAAGAGTAAAACATATGAAAGAGATTAGGAAAAATTAGAGGAACTAGAAAAGGTGTGACAGGCTTTATTTGGCAGAGGCATATTAAATGCAGTGTCTTAGGGGGAAATGTCTTACTATTCTGATAATTAAATAGCACTGTGTTTGATGAGATGATTCCACAACTTTCTTCATAATTGCTAAATTACTTTAAGCACATTAATTATATCTTCTCTTGTTTGTACTAGTACTTTGGTCAGCTCTGAATTTTGGAACTTTTCATTCTGACATTTCTATCTACTAATTACCTAGCTTTGACCATCTTTTATTTCAGTTGCTTTTTTCTTCATCTCAAAAGTGTATAAAATGATTTTCAATAAAAGAAAGTTTATTGGCTGTGTTCAGCTTTAAAAAGATGTGCAGAAATATCACAGAGAACTGTTTAAATTGGGTCTTTCCCCCTAATGTTACCAGCTCAAGGGCATTCATTAGTTAAAGTACCTTTACAAATATTCTTACAATTAAACAAAAATTATACATGCCATTATACCTTGCTTTGTGTCAATATTTCTATGCTAAAATGTAACTTTCTTAATGCTGTTACCCCCCCAAAAAATATCTATAGGTGTTGTGTTAATCATTAGAAGAAAATATGTGCATGCATTTTTAAGCAATTTGCCTGATTTGAACACTAAAGAAGTACTTTTCTTATTTATTCTATTTTATATGATTTTGCATTGCTTCTCTGAGTATCTCCAATTACATATTTCTACTTATTTGACACACATCTGTCCTTGTCAGTGATCTTATGGTAATATATTTACTCTGGATGACTAATCAATTCATATATCATTCATGTAGATATATACGAATGCTAATTTCCTTTAATATTTCCTCATGTAAAATGTTTTCATTTTAATTTTCTGATGAAATGTATAAATTATGATGAAAAATTTTTTAAGGAATATACTTTTAAAATAGCTTCATTCAAGTGCAGCAATCAAATACAGGTATACCTCGAAGAAATGCCAGTTTGGTTCCAGACCAGCACAATAAAGTGACTATCATGATAAAGCAAGTCACACAAATGTTTTGGTTTCCCAGTGCATATAAAAGTTATGTCTACACTATACTGTAGTCTATTAAGTGTTCAATAATATTACTTCCAAACAATTTACATACTTTAATTAAATATGTTATTGCTAAAAAATGCTAACAATTATCTCATGATGTCTCGCCTTGATTTGCTGGCTGCAGACTGATGGTGGTGGTTGCTGAAGGTTCAGGTGGCTGTGGCAATGTCTTGAAAAAGACACCAATGAAGTTTGCCACATCAATCAACTCTTCCTTTCACAAAGATGTCTGTGTAGCATGAGATATTGTTTGATAGCATTTTACCCACAGTAGGACGTTTTTCAAAATTGAAGTCATTCCTCTCCAAGCTTACCACTGATGTATTAACTAAGTTTATGCAATGTTCTAAATCCTTTGTTGCCCTTTCAACAACGTTCACAGCATCTTCTCTAGGAATAGATTCCGTCTCAAGAAACCACTTTCTTTGCTCATCCATAAGAAGCAACTGCTGATCCATCCAAGTATTATCATGAGATTGTAACAATACAGTCACATCCTCAAGTGCCACTGCTAATCTAGTTCTCTCGCTATTTCTAGCACAACTTCAGTGACTTCCTGCATTGAAGTCTTGAACTACTCAAAGTCATCCATGAAGGTTGGAATCAACTTCTTCCACACTCCTATTTATGTTGATATTTTGACCTCCTCCTATGAATCACGAATGTTTTTAATGGCATCTAGAATGGGGAATTCTTTCCAGAAGGTTTTCAATTGGCTTTGTCCAGATCCATCAGAGGAATCACAATCTATGTCAGCTATAGTCTTAAAAAATACTAATATATTTCTTAACTAAGACTTGAAAGTAAAAATTACTTCTTGATTCACTGGCTGCAAAATGGATGTTGTGTTAGCAGTCATGAAAACAATATTAATCTCCTTGTACGCTGATATCCAGGCTCTTGGGTGACCAGGTTTATTGTCAATTAGCAGTAATATTTTGAAAGGAATCTTTTTTTCTGAGGAGTAGGTCTCAATAGTAGGCTTCAAATATTCAGTAAGTCATGCTGTGAAGGGATGCACTATCATCCAGGCTTCGTTCCATTTGTAGAGCACAGTCAGAACAGATTTAGTATAATTCTTAAGGGCCCTAGAATTTTGAAATAGTAAATGACCATTGGTTTCAACTTAAAGTTATCAGCTGTATTAACCCCTGGCAAAAGAGTCAACCTGTGTTTTGAAGCTTTGAAACCAACATTGAATTCTCTCTAGCTATGAAAGTCCTAGGTTGGAATCTACTCCAATAGAAGGCTACATTGTGTATGTTGAAAATTCATTGTTTAGTGTAGCTATCTCCACAACTTTCCTCAGCTGGATGTTCTGGGTAGTTTGCTGTAGCTTCTACATCAGCACTTGCTGTTTTACCTTGCTTTTATGTTACAGAGACAGCTTCTTTCTTTAAACCTCATGAATCAACCTCTGCTAGCTTCCAAATTTTCTTCTGCAGTGTCCTCATCTTTCTCAGCCTTCACAGAATTGAAGAGGGTTAAGACCATGCTCTGGATTAGGCTTTGGTTTAAGTGTATGTTGTAGCTAGTTTGGCCTTCTAGCCAGACCATTAAGGGTTTTGCCACATCAGAAATGAAGCTGTTTGATTTTCTTAACATTTGTGCATTAATTGGAGTAGCACTTTTAATTTCCTTTAAGAACTTCTCCTTTGCATTCCAAACTTGGCTAACTGCTTGGCACAAGAGGCCTAGCTTTTGGCATATCTCAGCTTCCAACATGCCTTCCTAACTAAGCTTAATTATTCCTGGCTTTTGATTTAAAATAGGAGACATGTGACTCTTCCTTTCACTTGAACACTTAGAAGTCATTGTAGGATTATTAATTGGCCTAATTGCAATATTACTGTGTCTCAGGGAATAGATAGGCACAAGGAGAGGGAGAGATATAGAGAGCAGCTGGTTAGTGGAGCAGTGAGAACACAATACTTATCAGTTAAGTTTTCTCTCTTATATGGGTATGGTATAGTTCATGACACCCTAAAATAATCACAACAGTAACATCAAAAATCATTGATCACAGATCACCATCAGGGATATAATAATAATGAAAAAGTCTGAAATATTATGAGAATTAATAAAATGTGACACAGAAAGAAAAAGTGAGCACATGTTGTTGGAAAACTGGTGCCGATAGAATTGATGAACACAGGCTTGCCACAAACCTCCAATTTGTAAAAAGCACAATAAAGTGAACCACGATAAAATGAGGCATGCCTGTATTTGCTACAGATATTTGCCATTATTTAATTTTTTTATTTCAGCATATTACAGGGGTACAAATGTTTAGGTTACATATTATTGCCTTTGCCCCACCTGAGTCAGAGCTTCAAGCATGTCCATCCCAGGATGGTGCGCACTGCACCCATTAAGTGTGAATATACCCATCTCCTCCTCCCTCCTCCCACCTGCCTGACACCCGATGAATATGTGCACTTAAGTGTTGATCAGTTAATACCAATTTGCCATTTTTAATGTAAAATATTAGTCTATAAATTTTTTCAGTCTTACGCTTTTTATTCTTTTTTGCAACTCAAACTTTAATTTGGATATGTCTATTAATTTACATTTATTTATGTCATAAATCCACTTCTTTCATGTTTTATTGTTTTCATGTCTATTTTTTATTTTCTTACCCATGGCTAGTTTTAGATAGTATTTTCCTTATGACACTGAAAAAGATATAGATAGATAAATAGTTATAAATTTTTCCAATTGTCAGGTTTGATAGACATATGAGTGCATTGCAAAAAAATGTATAGAATAATATTTTGCTTTTCGTTTAATCAAATATAATTTTATGCACTGGATTATTAGGTTTATTTGAGTAAGTATAAGAATTTGAGCTGTGACTATCAAAAGCATCACTTAGGAATCGATAAGATGATTTTTATTCTTTTTGCCATGAGGCCAGGCAAAAGATCCATAAAGTAAAGGATAAAAGGTAAGTAGACCTCTCCACTAGCTGATGGCGAATATTCCAGGCTGATATATGCATATTTCTAGGAAAACATAAACATGTAATAAGCTTCTAAGTCCTTCTATCATGAAAGTAAAATGAAATCAATTATCCTCACTTCAACAAACATCCCCAAAGTTACATATTTGGGAATTACTTTTTGAGTTTTAAGCCATGCTAAATGCTCACTTTAATCAATATAAAATAGCATGGAATGGTCCAAATCTGATTTGATGATTCCCCCCTAAGGCCTATTCCATGTACAACCTGATTAATGATGTACTGTGAACAGTATTAGCAGTACATAAGTGTAAGAAAATAGTATATAAAATCTAAGGTGTAATATTAAAAACAGCTTTTTTACAAATACAAAGTACAGTATGAATTGCTTATGACAATATACAATGGATGCTCAATAAATTGCTGTTAATGGGTATATAAAATTTTTTGTTCCATTTATTAACAATATTTTTTGCTAGTAATAATTATTATCTGTGAATGGATTCTTGGTTTTTACATAACTTAGTCCAATTTTAATTTGTTAATTATGTATTCTGTTTAGCCTGAATTTGTTGAAAATGTTAATATTAAGAATAAAATAGTGTGGCAGCTCACACCTGTAATCCCAGCTTCTCTGGAGGCTGAGGCAGTAGAATCGCTTGAGCACAGGAGTTTGAGGTTGCTGTGAGCTATGATGATACCACCAGGCAATCGAAATGAGATACTGGCTCAAAAAAAAAAAAAAAAAGCTTAACTAAAATCTGAACTATTTTGAAATTTTGGTCACTTTTCTAATGGTGGTATCTGATATTTTTTGCTTGTTGTGCAGGCATGTAGTCACATGTTGGATGGTACATAGAATGTGTTTATATAGCATGGTAAGGAGAAATTTTATTTCCACTCCTCAGTTCTGTTGGTTGCTGATAGTACTGTCCAAGTTATAATATATTATCAGATTTTTGCGTTGTTAAATTAGCCTTAGTATATGGGTTTATATTAGCACAGACGTTGACCTACTCAGCAAACATTTGTTCCAGTCTCTTAAATGAAATACGTTCAATTATGTGAATTATTTTAGAACATGCTTATATGTATATATATTTTTTTCTGGCAAATAACTGTTTCTCTAATCCATATTGATCTTTATCTTCTAGAAATGCACTGCTTTAGAAAAATTATTTTAACTAGTATTTGAAAATGCTAAAAAAAATGCAGTGTTATATCCTTTCTATAAAACTTTGCAGACACATTTTTATGTTCTTGTCATGAATTGAGAAACTTATTTGAGACTCGAAAAGTAACCTGAAAAAGACTAAATATTAAATAAACTTTATTTAATTAGTTATTACATCAACTTTATTTTTAGCCAAGTTTTCATATTTCCTGGCTTTGGGATAATACTTGGAAACTAGTTTGTAAGCAGATGCCATAGTATAAAAAAGTAATGATCATATTTCAGGGACTTCAATGATTCTAAGTATAAGTATTTTAAACCAAATAAGTGTGTATTTTCTCACCTACCAAACTGATTGCCACTTCAAGATAGAGAAAATAATCTTATCTAACTTTCTCATATGTCATGAGAAAACTAAGCAAAGTTATTTGCCAAAACCACACAGTGAATTAACATTCATGCCTGGATTTAATTCAAGTCTTAATTTTCCTAAGGCTCATCAATTTTTCCTTTAAATGGCATTGCTTTGCAATTTTGTCTCTAGTACAACTCTCTTTGGAAATGTCATATTGGAATCTGAGCTTGATTGGCCTGGTAAATTTATGATACTAACCCCAGTAAACTCTCCAAAAGCCTTCCTTTATAGGAAAACAAACATAATGAAGTGATGTAGGGTTTTCCCTTACATTACATTCACTGAGATTATACAATACATAGTGGTTAATAGATTTTACATATAATGCACGTTTACAATATGTGATGGTTAGTAGATTTTAGGAAGAGGGGGGCAATGCTAGTGCTGGGAAAATGAAGTTGTACCCTTCAAAGATGTGTCCCTAGAAAGTCATGGGAAGTGTTCTCCTTTTTCATTGGCACAGACAAGAGGGGGAAAGGACAAGAGGAATAAGTCAGACAGGTTTAGATAGAAGAAGCAGAACCGGTGGCTATAGAGAAAACTGATGAATAAGGGAGCAAAGTGCTTTTTTGTTATGTTTTGGGTTTTCTTCCAGAATGTGGAGATGGATTTACTTTAATTGAAGAACATTATAGAGATAATATTTAGCCACAAGCTGCAATACTTTGTAGAGCTAACGAAAAGACTGAGAGTCGTCAGACTAACAACAACACCTGAGTTCACCATTTATTGATGGGCAGAAACCGTTCCCCACGTTCCTCTTACCATCTTCACTGTGTCTAGTTTTTAGAAGAAAGATTGACAAACACATTACTTAGAAATTAGGAGTAAATTTGAAAGGATTTATAAGATCATGAACACATTTTCTGTTTAATTTTCCATGGTTCCCTTTTTATATTACTGAAAGAAAATAATATTGTATTCTACCTTGAAAAATATACAAAGTACTATAGAAAAATGGAAAATGCCTTTCTAAGTTCAGTTATATTTTTTGGCCTTGCTATGTATGTGTGTGTTTCTTTGTCTACGTATCTATGCGTATGTACATGTGATGGTTTTGTTTTACTGTTTAGTGTTAAACATGTATTAGGTGCTGAATTATCTTGCATTATTATTTAGGGCTGTAGTTTATAATAGTTTATTTATGTCCATAATTTAATAATATGATTTAGATGTTACTTGAGATATAAAATTGATTAATTAGGCAGATTAGCTATTTATTATATGGAATGTAATATTTGATATCTATAGTGGCATAGATCATTATTTTGTGTTTTTAGTATTTATGGATATAGCATTACTTTTTAAAGCAAATGACAGTCTCCATTCACTGTGACATCCTAAAACAGAAAATAGTTATGTTCAATTAATTAATAAATAATAGTTGAGCGTTTTGTATTGTTACTAGTATATGTCTACATGTGCTTAAATGTTACTCACTTACTAATGGCTAAGTAAATTTTGCAACATATTCTTGTTATGTTAAAGACAACCTGTCAGGTTTCTTTTATCATGAGTCTTCTCATCTTAAAATAATATTAGTTAATAGCAATAATAACCTTATGGGTTTGCTGTAAACAAAGATGAAAAAAATTCAGGAATGTTCTCATAATATAGTGTGCAATTAACAGAAAGAGGAGGAGGAGGAATGTTGACTGCAATATCTATATATTCATTACATTCTATGTAATATTTGGAGCTGAAGGGATTGGAAACGTGGCATTGTCACATAGCCATATAGTATCACAAAATACTACAGCTAATAATAACAGTAATAAGATTTCCTCCCTCAACGATTTCTCTCTCCTAGCATCTTTCAGTGGTGTGGGCACTGAAACAGTTAATTTGATATCAGAGCCACAAGAAACTAGGGTTGTGCTCTGACATGAAAAAAGTACTAGATGGAAATATGTATTTTTGAACTATGCAAAAATAGTTGATTTTTTTACATCTGGTTTTACATACCATCTTTTTGGAAACTACTTGTCACTACTCTTTGTAATTCTGCACTGCTGTCAGTTGCGTCCCCTATTTACCAGAGTAGAGATGAGCTATGCACTCTGGGCTGACAACAACAGTTAAACAATTGCTCAAGGGCAAGTCAATATCTTTTTATTTTAATAATTATTTCTTAAGAAATGTCTTAGACATTAAAAAGATGAAGAAAAAATACAAAGACAATGCACCTATTCTCATCTGTAGAGATTAAACAGAGCGAACGTAATTGAAGACATCCCAGCCTTGCCATGTACCACACGCTATTCGAGTGTCCCTCTTACTCTCGGTCTCTAATCATCATCCTGAATATGAAATGATTGTCTTTTTCATTCACTTAAATATTTTTTTATTTGACTACTTTGTTTTCAATGATACAGAAGATTTGTTGTTGTTTCACTTTAACCCGGTAAACTTTTTCCATCTTCTTTTGTAGTTGTCACTACCTGCCTTGATGAGGTAAGGGACACATGTTCACATAAGAATTGGGTGGTGGCTATGATAGAAGATTGTTGGAATACAAGGGAAGAGATCAAATAACTGAATGTATGAGGGAAAAGGGAAGCTACACTTCTTTTCATCAGAGAAGGGAGTTAATGCGGCAAAACAGAAAACTGGAATGAACCCTAAGGCATTAGGTTTGAATGGAGACATCAGTGTGAATTCATTTTTTGGATACAACTGTAGATACAAAATGAATATAGACATAAATATGTGCATATAAATACTTAATAATTATAAAGGCAGAAAAGAGCAATTTTACAGTGAGAGATACTGGCAGGCACTACAATAAGTGACTAAAATGAACACTTAATAATGGAGCAAATTGAAATTGTGGGCTAGCTGATAGGATGCAATGAAAACACAGTAGGACTCTGGTATTCCTTCTAACGATACACAACCTGAATAAAATTATTAACAGGCAAAACACAAATTGATACATAAAATAACTGGCCTATAAGCTTCAGAAAGGTCGACATCATGAAAATCAAGAAAAAATCTAGGCTCTAATCCATACTGAAAGAAGCTAAAGAAACATTACTACTAACTGCAATGCATGGTCCTGAACTAGACCACCTTTCTATAAATATTCTTGGGAGCAACTGAGGAAGTTTGTGGGGATCTGAGGTTTAGGTCATGGTAACTAATCAATGTTAATATCCTGATCTGGATTTTTGTATTGTGATTTTGTAGGAGAATATCAATATCCAGGGTGATGGGATGTCATGTTAGCAACTTAATATTAAATTGTTCAGGAAAAAAATTATTTGTACAGTATTTGAAACTTTTCTAAAGTTTGAGACTGTTTCAAAATAACATAAAGGGAAAAATGCCTATGAGGATATCACTAATTATGTATGACATTCCCTGTTTAGAAACATTTACTCAACTTTCTTACTAAATCATCCCTGAGAAATTATTCTCAAAGCCTAGGAGAACACTCTTTTGTCTTTGATAAGTTGGTATGTTATTAGCTTATATGACAAGAGTCATAGATTCAAGGCTGTTAGGGCCTCGAATTAAATACTGTGCTCACTTGGTATAAATTTCTTCATTAAGAGTGTTCCATACAGTTTTCTCCCTTCACTCTTTTGTCTATTTCTTTGTTTGCTTTTATTATTGTGTTTAAAAGTTTAAAATTTATCATTCCTGTCTTTATTTCAAACACTTCTTTTTTAGGAAGGTACTGAGACATTTAATAAACATACTATTGCTTTCCCTTTTTCTGTCTCTTCCTTCTTTCCCCCAGGGCCATGGACCTCATAGATATTCAACACTGAGCTAAATAGATCCTACTGTTTTTCTTTGCAACAAAATTACACAAATATATGCATTTATAGATTTTCAAAATACAAGTTTGTAACACTAGTTATAGGTGCTTTTTTGTGCATATTTTGAGACTTAAGGTATAAAGAACTTAGGCTAGACGAGAAAGTGCTGATGCAGGTTTGAAGAACCTTGAGCGTAAATAAAAATCCAGAATTTGTTCATGTAGCAGCTCAGATAACATAGGCAACAGAAAAGTGTGCAGATTCAGGATGTGGGGAGACATATATAACACGGGCACAAGGGTGACTTTCATGGCATTATTGTAACAGGGAGTAAGTAAGGAGAAGAGCTGCTGTTAGTACTGCAGGCTGCTCTAGTCCTGCTAAAATCTGCTTTCTCAGACTTCATAACTTGATGAATTTTTAAATTTGTTCATAAATTTATATAGTATTCTACAATCTCTGATTTTTGTTTAATCTGCTTTACTGATTGGTCAGAAATTTATCTGGAAGGTAAAATTATATAAGATACTTTCTGGTATATTTATTTATTTAAGGAAAAATAAAGTCCTTGGTGACTTAAGTTATAAAGTTATATTTCATAAATTTTTTTCTCCACTTGACTATCTTTTGCTTAATTTCTACATGTGTGTCAGCTTTGATGTTGGTAACTCCACTTACGGGCCCCACCCCAAACACACACACACACACACACACACACACACACACACACACACAACTGCACACTCACACATTCACATCTTCGTAAGTATGACTGAGGTATACACTGTGCTAGAAACAAAAGGGGCAGCAATCAAGGGTATAAAAGAATTGGAAGAAGAAAAGGGATGTAATAAAAATGAACATGAAAATTTTGAGTTACCAAGGTTAAAACTAAGTAAATGAAAATTCACAAGTGGAAAGGTGAAATCCAAGATTCATTTTCTTAATCTTTCTGGACCAAATGAAACTGGATGTATCATGTCCTCTAGGCTCTTTATAATGCCTTTCATTTCAGCAATAATTTATTCATGAGTCTTAGAGACTTTTTTCTGCATCATGTAAATGTATCATATCTTGACAGTTTTTTTCCTCTCTTCAGGCTCATCCTACTCCATTGTAATTTATTTAAGTATTTTAGTGTTTTAGAGGATTGTGGATTAATGATGCATTTAAACTGCTTTAGAATGACCTTAGGCTAGGTAAATTACTGAAGTAGTGCCAGCCAGGGATATTTATTTTCATGGCAGTGAGCTTTTACTCTCTTGTTTAACCGTATGGCACACAAAGTAACTTAAAATAATTCTGTAAGCATTACAGACAAATTTTAATAAGAGGGAAATAACTGCTTATACTCTTGGCCCTTCTATCAGCATATTTAATTCTATTTTTCACAAAGATTGAGTGACTATTAAGAAGGCAGATTTGAAAAGAAGTGTGTCCTTAGAATAGAACTGTCCTCAGGCCTAGGCCCCATAGTTGAGATCTTTGCATCTCACAATCATACATGCAAAAATAAATGTATTACAGAAACTGTAGGCACTCTTGTCACTTAGAATCCCTCATTTGGCGCTGGAATACTGCAATCCATAGCATTAGACATCAGCTTTGTGACTCTCACCAACTCAAGCCTTGGGGAAAAGCTCCCCCATCACTCCTGCCCAGTGACATTCCCAGAGAAGGCTGTGATCTGAAAGTGAGGACATTCTGTGATGTGTGCTGCTGACGTTTACAACAGACACTGCTTAGGAGGGTGGGTAGCTTTTGGAGTGGAAGAGCACTCAGGTGACAGAAAATACAAATTCATTAACTCGTCAAATTATTTTCTCTCATATTGCATGATGCAGTAGATTTTTGGGTAACAAAGTATAATATTCCAAGGGTGCCAAGCCAAGTATCTATTATCCTGCTTCTCATGGTGTTGCAATTTATGTCCTAAAACACTATTATTTATCGGAATCATCTTAATCCTTCTTTTCTCTTAACATTTTCTTCTGGCCCCATTTACCCCAGCTGTAAAATTATACAGGTTTATGTAGAAAATTCTGACAGCTAAGTTACTGAGAAATAGCTATAGGTGCCTTTCTCAAGAGGATGCAAGGGACCTTTTCGGTTATGGTCATAGCAACCCACATTATGTTTTAGTGAAAACTTGCCTGCCAAAATACTTAAAATTTTGTGCTACTTGTACTCAGAGTAGCTCTGACTACAAAACTCCTATAAGACTCCTTCCCTGATGGATCTTTAAAAGAGTTTCTTTTCTGGCTAGCTTCCCTACCATATTATCAGTCATAAAGAGAAATCATCCCACCTCCAAATATTTATTTCAATAGGCTGAATATGTGAAAAAGTTAAAAAAAAAATGAAAAAAAATTATTTTCAGGATTCGGAATTGAAATGAGATTATTAATTAATGGTTGATAAAATAAGAAAACATAAATGAAATTATTAAAGTAAATATACCAATTTGATTATATCAATGACAAAAATGAAGCTAAACTATTAACGTTTAATCTGTGTATTGCTGAAATACCAGCCACAGAAAAATAAGTTGAAATAAATGAACATTTTGTTTTACAGAAAAATATAACTTTGGTTTAAGTGAATTACTAAAAACAAAAACAAAAACAAAACCTTTCCATTTTCATGCACTGCTTTAAAAAATTTGGTAGAAACATCTTTGTGAAGATGGCCTCAACTGTATCTATAGCAATGGCATTATTTAAAAAAATGCAAATCTTCCACACAGCATTGACTGGATCTATCCCAAAACAGAACATCTTGATGAAATACATATTAAACTTAACTTTACAACCACCCTCAGACACATGCTGGGAATAGTAAATATAAGCTATACAGAATGAATGATGACTTTTTTTGTCAGAAAACTAATTTTCAATTTGTGCTAGCATAAATCATGTAATATGATTTTGGATTACTATTAATGCTACCAGATGTTTACATACAATGTCAAACTGAACTAAGAGTGTCTAGTTCATTTTGAAAAAGATTAAAAAACTTTGTAAAGAACACTTCTAAATAGAAAGAAATTCTATTTCTATTTTACAAAATAGAAAATAATAAAATAAACTACAAAAGTGAAATGCCAAAAAAGTAAGTGGATTGGAAAAAAATACAAATGATAAAAGAACTATGAAGAAGAAGATTCACAAATACATACTACACAAAATAATTGTTAATACTAATTTTTGGCCACTATAGATCAAGATATAGTGATTGAAGAGATATTTAAACCAACTGAGCAACATACTGCTGATTTGTGTTTTCTTTATAAAATCCCAGCATTAATAATTTGATAGAAAAAGAACTTAAGAAATACTGTGTGCAACTAGATACTGTTTAAGACATAATAAAAATCATTATGTAAGATTAATTTTATCAACAAATGAAAATACTAATATTAAAATGATAATTTATCTAACTCAAAATCATTAAAATACAAAAAATTATGACTCATTACAGAAAAAATGTTTTTATGCATTTTTTAAATTTCAAAATATTAAGGAGTACAAATGTTTTTGTTACATGGCTTGAGTCAGGGCTATAAATGTGCCCATCACTTGAATAGTGTTCATTGTACCCATGAGGTAGATTTTTGCTCTGCCCCTCTTCTCCTTTTCCTCTTGGTTGATTTCAATCACTTTTACTTCCCTCTGTGCACTTGTGCTCCCATCGATTAGTTCCAATTTATTAGAGAGTACATGTGATGTTTGTTTTTTCATTCTTGAGACACTTCGCTTAGGATAATGGTCTCTAATTCCTTTCAAATTGCTGTAAAAGGAATTAATTAATCTTTTTTTGTGGCTGAGAAGTACTCCATGATATACATATAGCACATTTTGTTAAGCCACTCATGAATTGACAGGCATGTGGGTTGATTCCAGATCTTTGCACTTGTGAATTGTGCTGCAATAAACATTCAGGTGTAGGTGTCTTATTGATAAAATGACTTCTTTTCCTTTGGGTAGATACCCTGTAGTGGGATTGCTGGATTGAATGGTAGGTCAATTTTTAGTTCTTTGAGAAATGTCCATACTATTTTCTACAGGGTTGTACTAATTTGCAGTCCCACCAACAGTGCATAGGCATTCCTTTCTCTCTGCATCCATCCCAGCATCTATTGTTTTTGGACTTTTTAATAAAAGCCACTCTAACAGGAGTAAGGTGAAATCTCATTGTGGTTTTAATTTGTATTCCCCTGATTATTAATGATGTTGAGCATTTCTTCATATTTTTGTTGGCTATTTGTCTTCTTTTGAGAAACTTCTGTTCATGTCTTTTGCCTACATCTAATGAGGTTGTTTTGTTTTCTTGCTGATTTGAGTTGTTTGTACATTCTAGATATTAGCCACTTAATCAGATGTATAGGTGTCTATATTTTCTCTCATTCTGTAGGTTGTCTATTTGCTCTGGTGATTATTTCCATAGCTGTGCAGAAGCTTTTTAATTTAATCAAGTCCCATTTATTTATTTTTATTGTTGCCGTAATTGCCACTAGGGTCTTAGTCATAAATTGTTTGCCTAGACTGATATCTAGAAGAGTTTTTCCTACATTTTCTTTTAGAATTCTTCTGGTATCCTGCCTTAAACTTAAGTATTTTATCCATTGTATATTAATTTTTGTGAGTGGCTAGAGAAAGGGGCATATTTCGTTCTTCTGAATGTGGCTACACAATTTTCCCATTTATTGAATTGGGCTTCTTTTCCCCAATGTATGTTGTTGTCAGCTTTGTTGAAGATCAGATGGTTGTAGGTAGAGGTTTTATATCTGGGTTCTCTGTTCTGTTCCATTAGTTTATGTCCCTATTTTTGTACCAATACCATTCTGTTTTGGTTATTATGGCCTCGTAGTATGGTTTTAAGGCTGATAATGTAATGCCTCCAAATTTATTCTTTTTTCTTAAGATTGATTTGTCTGTTTGGGCTCTTTTTTAGTTCCAAATGAAGTGTACAATAATTTTTTATAGATATGTGAAGCATGCTGTTGGTATTTTGATGGCAATTGCATTGAATCTGTGAATCATTTGGGGTAGTATGGACATTTTATCAATGCTGATTCGACCGATCTATGAGCACGATATATTTTTCCATTTGGTTGGGTGGAACACTGAGGAACACTTTCCTCAGTGTTTTGTAATTTTTCACCTCCTCAGTTAAGTATATTACTAGGTATTTTATTTTCTTTGTAGCTACTATGAATGGTATTGAGTCTTTGATTTTACTCTCAGCTCATCTGTCATTCATATATAGAAATGCTACTGAATTGTGTACATTGATTTTATAACCTGAGACATTCCTGAATTTATTTATCAATTCCAGGAGTCTCTTGGTGGAATCTTTGGAGTTTTCTAGATACAACATCATATTGTCAGTGAAAAGCGACAGCTTGACCTCCTCTTTCTCGATTTGGATACTCTTTATTTCTTTCTCTTGCTTGATAGCTCTGCCTAGGACTGCCAGCACTATGTTGAATAGAAGCACTATGTCTTGTTCCAGTTCTTAGGGGGAATGCTTTCAACTTGTCCCCATTCAGCATAATGCTGATTTTGGGTTTGTCAGGTATGGCTTTTATAATTTTGAGATATGTTCCTTTTTATGCCCACTTTGGTGAGGTTTTATTTATCATGAAAAGGTGAAGGATTTTGTTTAATGCTTTTCTGCATCTATTGAGATGAGCATTTGGTCTTTGTTTTTATTTCTATTTATGTGGTGAATCACATTTATTTATTTCTGTATGTTGAACCATCCTGGGACAAAGCCCACTTGGTCATGGTGGATTATTTTTTTGATGTGCTGTTGAACTTGGTTTGCTAATATTTTATTGAGGGTTGTTGTATCTATAGTCATAAAGGATTTTGGCCAATAGTTTTATTTGTTGTGTCTTTTCCAGGCTTTGGTATCAAGGTGATACTGACTTAGAATGAGTTGGGAAGGATTCCCTCCTTCTCAATGTTATGGAATAATTTCTGCATTATGGGTACCGGTTCTTCTTTGTTAAGTCTAGTAGAATTTGGATGTGAATCCATCTGGTCTGGGGTGGTTTTCCTTTCTTGTTGTTGTTGGAAGACTTTTTATTATTGTTTCAATCTTGCTGCTCATTATTGGTCTGTTGAGGAGTTCTATTTCTTCCTCATTGGGTCTGGAGAGGTGGTGTGTTTCCAGGAATTTGTCCATTTACTCTTGTTTTTTTTATGTGTGCAGAGATTTTCATAGTTTTCATAGGTGATGCTTTGTATTTCTGTGCTATCAGTTATAATGTGTCCTTTGTCATTTCTGATTGAGCTTATTTGGGTCCTTTCTCTTCTACTGTTGGTTAATCTAGCAGGAGGTCTATCAACTTTATCTTTTCAAAGAACCAACGTTTTGTGTCACTAATCTTTTGTATTATATTTTTGTTTTCCATTTTGTTTAGTTCTGCTCTGACCTTCATTATTTTATTTTGCTGGCTTTGGGATTGGTTTGCTCTTCCTTTTCTAGTTCCTTGAGATGTAGTATTAGGTTGTTAATTTGTGATCTTTCTGACTTTTTGATGTGGGCATTTATGGCTATGAATTTTCCCCTTAGGAATGGTTTTGCTAAATTCCATAGATTTTGATAGCTTTTGTCACTTTTGTCATTCAAGGAATTTTTTGATTATTATCTTAATTTGATTATTGACCAATAAGCATTCAGCAGCATTTGGTTTCATTTCCATGACTTTGTGTAGAATTGAGTGTTTCTCTTGGAATTGATTTCTAGTTTTATTCCACTATGGTCTAAGAAGATGCATGGTATGAGACATGTTTTGTGACCTAAGATATGATCAATCATGGGGAACATCACATGTGCTGATAAGAATGTATATTCAGTAGTTTTGGGGTAGAATTTTCTGTAAATGTCTCTTAGGTCCATTTGTTTTAGGGTACCATTTAGGTCCATTGTTTCCTTATTTATTTTTGGCTTTGATGATTTCTCCAGCTCTGACAGTGGGGTATTGAAGTCCCTGGCAGTTACGATGCTACAATTTATTTCCTTGCTTAGCTGTAATACAACTTGTATTATGTATCTGGGATCTCCTGTGTTAGGTGCACATATATTTAGGATTGCTATGCCTTTTTGTTGAATTGTTGTCTTTACCATTACATAATGACCATCTCTGTCTTTCTTTACCAATGTTAATTTAAAGGCAATTTTTCTGATATGAGAAAAGCTACACCTGCTCTCTTTCGGTTTCCATTTGCATGGAATATTTTTTTCCATCCTTTCACATTGAGCTTGTGAGAATCCTTGTGGTTTAGATGTGTCTCCTGGAGACAGCAGATACTTGGGTTGTGTTTTTTAATTCATTCAGCTAGCCTAGTCTTTTGAGTGATGCATTTAAACCATTTATGTTGAGAGACAGAATTGATATACAGTATGCTGTTCTGCTCATCATGTTGGGTAGCACCTGATTGCTTTGTTTTCCTTCTTGTGCTATTGTTTTGTAAGAGTTGTGAGCATTAGCTTTTTTGGGTGATTTTACATTGGTGGGTATCTATTGTGCTGATTTGTACATAATGCAGTTCTGAATATTTCCTGCAGGTCAGGTCTGGTCATGACAAATTCCCTCAGCGTTTGCTTGTTTGAAAAGTACTTAGTTTCTTTATCAATTGTGAAACTTAGGTTCGCAGGATACAAAATTCTAGGGTGGCGGTTGTTCTGTTTAAGAAGATTGAAGATGGGTCCCTCTGGCTTGTAAGGTTTCTGCTGAGAATTCCGTGGTTAGCCCAATGGGTTTTCCCTTGTAGGTCAGTTGTTGCTTATGTCTTGCTGCTTATAGAATTTTCTTCTTCATTTTGACTTTGGCCAGGTTGGTGACTATGTGTCTTGGAAATGTCTTATTTGCTATGAATCTTCACGATGTTCGAAGACCATCTGTTATCTTGATGTCTGGATTTCAGGCAATATCAGGGAAGTTTTCCTGAATGATTTTCTTGAATAGATTTTCCATGCTTTTAGCTCTTTCTTTTTCTCCCTCAGGAATGCCTATAATTCGTATGTTAATTCCCTTCACATAGTCCCATATGTCACTAAGTGATTGCTCCACCTTTTTTCTCTTCTCTGCCTCATTAAATGACTGGATTAGTTCAAGAGCCTTGCCTCCAAGCTCTGAGATTCTATCTTCTCCTTGGTTTATTCTGTTGAAGCTTTCTGCTGTGTTTTGAAATTTGCTAAATGACTCTTTCATTTCTTTAAGTTCTATTATATCCTTTCTCATGTTGCCTAGCTCTTTAGTAACTTTTTCATTAATTTTCTGAAATATGTTTTGGCTTCTTTTTGTTGGTTTTCCACTTTCCCTTTAATTCTATTCATCTTATTTGCCATCCATACTCTGATTTCCATTTCTGTCATTTTGACAATTTCCTTGTGGTTGGAGTTCATTACTCTAGCTCCATTGTGATCCCTTCAGGGTATCAAACTCTTTTGTCCTTTCATGTTGCCAGGGTTGTTTTGCTGTTTTCTTTTCATCTGAAACCTCCTTTCTTCACTTGGGGCTAACAGCTTTGCAGGGTACCTATTCTTTTGGGGGAACTCTTCTGCTTAATTAGAATAAGGGGGAGTCCTTATATGGCACTTTATTTCCTGTTCTGAAATGTTGACCCACCAGAGGAGGGGCTTGTGCACTGGAAGCCTGTAATGCAGCTGTTCTGATTTGTCCTGTTCACCTGTGATTACCACTGTTCAAGCCTGTGCTGGATGATCTTTGTGCTGGGTGTTGGGTTTTTCACCAGAAAATTGTAGGAAGTTACAGTTGGAGGCTGGGTTAGACCCTCTCCATGGAGGCTCATATTGTGGGAATTGCTCTGCCCAGGGTCTCCCTGCAGAGGTGACAGTAGCAGCTGGGTAAGGCTATCTAGGCAGTGGTTGTAGACTCTCAGACTGTGCGTGTTTGCTGGAACCAGATTCCCATATGGTGGTGGCTCAAGGTCAAGGAATCCCTGGTGGGGCATTGGACCTTGGAGCAATTCCACTTGCACTGAGCAGTGGCGTCTTGAGGTGCAGGTGCAGCACTGGATTCTCAGGGGCAGTGTCTAGGGCTTGGCAGGCCCTTTTGAGCCACAGGTGGGGCCTTGGACTCCAGTATCAGAGCCTCAGAGCTGGGACAAGCGAGGAGCCAGAAGCAGGGCTTCTGAGCAGGGCCTCAGAGCTGTTCCACAGGCCCAGGGATCTGGATGCCAAGTCACAAGGGTGGGGTTTGGTTTCAGCAGCCCAGGGACTGTGGTACTCTCACCATCCTCCCAGGACCCAGTGAAGCAGTCGTCCAAAGCCTCCCAGGTTGGAGTCTGCAGTACCTCTGTCAAATCCCCTGCTCAGATTCTGCTGCGCTCCAGGGGAGGAGAGCTTGGCTTCTAGTCATGGAGTATGGCTTAGGGGAGCCTCCACCTAGTCCACTGCCTCCCCAGCCTGGTGCGAGTGATGTGAAGGCTACCTCTGCAAAGCTGAGTCTTGTGCTGGCCTGGCACCATGCACTTGGGAGCTTGGGATGGTGTCAGCTGCAGAAAACTGGGATTGGCTGCCATCTGATCCTCACCGCTGGACTGTTGTTCAGTGCAATGACTCCACACAGATTCCAGGCAGGTCCCAAGTCTGTCCAGTCAGAGGTCCAGGGCAATGGAGGGAACCCTCTCACAACTCGGCCACAGTGCTACAGGGTGACCACAGCACCCCAGCACTCTATCCTCCTATACCACCCCACAGATTACTTTGACATTGTTGACTGTATCACTCCTTCACCTTTTTCACACTGAGTGTCCCCCGTTGCTTCTCAGTGATTTTATAATGTTCCTTCTGCAAAGAGCTATCCATAGGTAGGCATCTGTCTGCAATTTACACTTCTTTCCTTGAGAGCAGTGTGCTTGTGGGCTGCTTTGAGTCTGCCAACTTTCTCTACCCCCCCTGCATTTTAAATATTTTATATAAATTTTATTAGTAATACCAGTTGCTATGCCTCATCAGAGGTTTTTTATAATTGGAAAAATAAAAGTAAACAGTAACAATGTCTCCCCAAAATTGAGTATTTGGAATTACTGTCAGTATAAATTATTTTAAAATCTGGGTTATAACAAGATAATAAGTGATTTAGCTAAAATAAGGCATGAAAATAATTTTATAAAACATACATTTATTCTTGAATTATGTATCTGTTTTATTATTCATCCAAACAGTACACTGGCCTATCAAGAGAATACCTACATATGTTCAATAGCAATTGAATTGTATTATCTCTGATATTTTATTGACTGTTAGAAAGACAAATAATCTTTGCACATCCCTTTTGACTTTGTCATTACAAAGTTCCATGTGTCAAGAGACGAGAATAGAATATATCTCACTTAAATTTGTTAGCTTGATGTATCACATCTAAATGTTTAAAATTATGGTGTCTTGACATCCATTTACAACTTTGACCCAAGGCCTGCAAATGTTAAGTGTTTATCTGTCCTTAAAAATTTTAGTGATTATCACAACTCTAATATTCATTTACTTCTTTATTTTCTGAAATGAAATCTCCAAAGATGCAATTATACAGTTTTATATTTCATACTTTCTGTTCCTTAAAGTAGACACAAGGAAAGAAGTTTTGAGATGATCCTCATATATCATCATGCTTCGTGATACAAATTGCTTTCATTTTCAATTTATTTTCCACTCAAATTCAGAGCACAAGGATCTTAAAATGTTTTAGTTATAGCCTGTTCAATATCATTCATTCAATATATCTGCAATTATACTTCCAATTTTACAACATTGTCATCATTGATTGGTAATAACCCCCTACTTGGGTCATCCCCTCCTTAGTTGATTTTTCTATCTTCTATGAAATTAGTTTTATTAAAACAGAAGAAAGATGGTGACCACTAGAATGATGGTCTAATAAAAAAATCTCCTGATAGTTTTGTTCGAAGGATCTTTATATCTAAGTTTTCCCATAGATTATATATAGGCATCATAGCATGACACAGTTTATGTATACTGAAAGGGAACAATCTGTTTGAAAGATCATCTATGTCCCTTAATGTAAAATACACTGCACAAGTGATAGACTAATACAAGTGATTTAGAACAAGCAAATAAAAATATTAACATGGCTATGAAGAAGATTTACATAAAAATAACACACAAACTAGAAGATCTGAGGAAGGGAAAGGAAGGATTTGCTTGCAATGCTCTATTGTTGATGTGGTGGCAAAGCCAAGCTTGTTCATCCATAAAAGTTACTGACATTCTTGCTGGTATCCTTAACAATAGGACGATATAATGGATATAATAGGACTGCTGACAAATGCCTATCTAGATAAGTGGTTATGACCTCTTAGCATAGTTTGGAAAAGACAACACTTTATTTTTGTTCACTTGGATCCTATTTACTTTTATAGTGTCTTCATAGTTTACCAAGTTCATAGAATTTTGTATTTGTAACCTCACCTAGGTAAACTTAGTATTAACTGTGATACTGAGCTAACTAGTGAGGCTAGGTTCTGCCCATGTTATGTGTATGTGTGTGCATGCCTGTGTGTACACGTGTGTGTTATATATTTGGTGCTGGCAGAGGAAGAAAAGATTATGTCTGAAAATTCACTGCTAAAAACAAACAAAAAAACCCCAAACTATGAATATTTTTAGAAATTTACAGAACATGCTATAAGTAAATATGCCTAGCAGCTACCAGATTTTTTTCATTCTTTGATAACCAACAGAATTAGTGCTGATTTTCTATTAGCAATTAGAGCAACAGTAGTAAATATTGATGTAGAAAGTGTACATCTGTAAAAAGTGGAAAAGAAAATTTCTTTCTTTAAATTCCTGCTAGAATTTAATATTGAAAATTATTTGAAAATACGTATAATTAGAAATAAACTTTGCATTTGTACAAATGTCCTTCTACTAACATGCATGCTATTATTGTACAGTGAAACAATGAGACAATGCAATTTCAGGTGTTAGAGGATGGAGTAATTTACTCGCTAGTATTTGTTAATGTTACCTCTTAAATTCTGGAGGTGGAATATCACTATTTCTCTGCCTAATTTGTTTACTGGTTGCAGTGTTTGGGGCAAATTCTCAACTTGGAGTATGAAGTTACTATTAGGGTTACCATTGTTTAACAAAAAAGTTTGTTTTACCCCCATCATCTCTTTCTTGGTTAACTTTGCAACGGTTTTGTCATTTATATTTGAGGTGCATTTTTTCCTAGATAAGAAAGATACCCACTGTTCACTTTCATGTTCAGTGATACAGGAACCATTATTATTTTTTCAGGAAATCCTGGCTGTTTTGATGCCTGCCAAGTTTCTGCATAGATGATGGAACTCTTAGCCCATTTTCAATTTCATCTTCCCTTTTTAACTGTTAGTTTTTGTTGTAGGTTTGGTTTTCAGATATGAGGTTTGGAACATCTTTGGACTAATTGGGCTAATGTCTCGAGGCAGTTCTTTGATATGACAGATTATTGAAGTGGAGCAGCAGATATTGTCCAGAGCACTTTGCACTTGTGGGTGCTGGATGTGAGGTTGTGACAACATAAGGTTGGAGGAAGCACTGGTTTCTGCTTAGGAAAAATGATTCCTCAAGAACTGATATAACATTGAGAATTGCACACAGGGTAATAGGAAGCATGGAATCAAATGGCACCAGGAGGATTGCTTTGTAAGGATAACAAGCAATTTAGTCAGAAGTGGTTGCTGTGGTAGGGATTTTCTTTGGAGTTGCTTGTTTCCAGCTGATTCGGATCTCTGCATTCTATTGCTTTCTTGCTCCGTTTGAATAATCAGCATGAAATAGTGTAACCAGCATATTTTCAGGTTTGTTTGTCTCCATCCTGTAGACATTAATCTTCTGTTCTCCATCCTGTGAATAATACTTAATGACCTGCAGATTCCAAATGTTGAAATTACTTGCTGACGTCCTTATTCAATCACTAACTGGTTCATGTAGGAATGGATTAATTTGCCTAGCAATAGCTACTAAATGACATGGTAGTACTTTGATAATCTTCCAATTATGTATGAAGCCGATACTTCTTACCTGTTTTTATTTTTCCATCCAAAATTTTCCTGTTTGATTGGTTAATTTGCATCTAGAAGACAAAATGCCTGCTAGTCTCTGTTCTGAGAGAAAAATCTGGCAGAGATAAAGTATTCACTTCTAGATTAAAGGAGACTATGAGACTATGATTATATGATGAGACTATATAGTCCTGGATTATATTCTGGACCAAAAAATAAAAAAGCTACAATAATGTGAAGGATATTTAACTGTTGACTTATATTAGATAATAGTCAATGATATCAATGTTAAATTCAAAATAGATGCTTCCTTTTCCATATTGGTGTGCTGGTTCGAAGAAGTGGCTGCCCGGACTAGAATTTCATATTCCAACTCCCTTCGATTTAAATGCGGTCATAAGGCTTGTTCTTGCTAATGGAATGTGAGCATAAGACATATATATTATTCCCAGCCAACATTTTAGGAAGTAGACGTGTTCTCTAGACCCTCTTTCTTCCCTTCAGCCAGTGGGATAAAGAGAATCCGAAGGCCCTATGGGATGGTAATGCCACAAGATGGAAGGAGACCATGTCTCTGAATTATAGCAAGAAGGAACTCCACCCAACAAACAAGTTCACTTGCTTTGAACTGTTACATTAATGAGAAAAAAACACTTGTATCTATTAAGCCACTAGCATTTGGTTTCTCTGTGACAACAGTTCCTAATAACTTAATTAGTACCAGCAGAGTATTCCATTTTGTAATTCATACACAATAAATTGTGGGCATACTTATCATCATAGCTATACAATGGCAGTAAAATTCTCTTGCGTAATATTTAATATTTCTACAGGAGCAAACACTGTTATTGACTGTAGATAAGGTTTCAGTATACTTTTAGTTTTCCTCACTTTACTTTGCAAATCATGGATAAATATGATGTTCTGAAATTTTTTAAAAGTTATTTATTATTCATTTTTTGGGTAATTTTTTGATATTTCCCATTATGTCAACATAATTGGACTGTTAGTATTACAGTCGATCCTTTTTATTTACGAATTTCTCTATTAGCAAATTTGCCTACTCGCTATAACTTATTTATAACCCTAAAATCAGTACCTGGAGGGCTTTCATGGTCACTTGCAGACAGTGTAAAATGGAGGAAAATTTGAGTGACCTGATGCACATGTTCCCCATCTGAGGTGGAACAAGGGGACTTAGTGCTCTCACGCAGAGACGACCAAAGGAGGGAGATAGCAGGGGTTGTGGCAGTGCAGTGCAGGAAACTCCAGTTCTGGAGCCAGCTGGCTGAGTTTTGAATCTCAACTCTAGAACTTGTTAGTGGGGTGGCCTCAGGCCAGTCACTTATCACTTCAGAATTTCTTTACTCTTGTGACATAAAGAAAATAAAATCTATCAATATGAATTGTTTTAAGGATTTAAGACTGTACTCTATTATCTGTCTATATCTACCATCTCTCTATCTATCCATAGCTATCCATGGATCTAGCCATCCCTCCCTCCCTGCCTCTCTCTCTCATATATACATTTCCCCTAGGAACAATGCTGCAGTATTGCTAATTCAGCATTCACAGTAACTCTGTAGAACATAACTTTGGTAACTAACAAGAATTTACTGTGTACAAGCATACCTTGGACATATTGTGGGTTCAGTTCCAGACCACCCCAATTAAGCAAATATTGCAATAAAGCAAGTCACACAAATTTTTTTGTTTCCCAGTGCATATAAAATTTATGTTTACACTGTAGTCTATTAAGTGTTCAATAGCATTATGTCTAAAAAAATCTACACACCTTAATTTAAAAAAAACACTTTACTGTTAAAGAATGCTAATGATCATCTGAGCCTTTAGCAAGTTGTAGGTTTTGCTGGGAAGGGTCTTGCTTCCTTTGATGGCTACTGACTAATAAGCCTGGTAGTTGCTGACAGTGGGGGTGGCTTTGGCAGTTAAAAAAATTTTAATTATTTTTTTATTGAGGTGAAACATACATACATAATTTACCATCTTTACCATTTTAAGTGTACAGTTCAGTGGTAATAAATACACTTATATTCTTTTTTCCCTTCTTCCCCCCTCCCGATTTCTTAAAATAACAATGAAGCTTGCCACATAGATGGACTCTTCCTTTTAGGAAAGATTTCTCTGCACCATGTGATACTATTTGCTATTATTTTAACTACAGTAGAACTTCTTTCAAAACTGGAGTCAATTGTCTCAAACCCTGCTGTTGCTTTATCAATTAAGTTTATGTAACATTGTAAATCCTTTGTTGTCATTTTAACAATGTTCACAACATCTTCACCAGAAGTAGATTCCATCTCAAGAAAACACTTTCTTTGCTCATCCATACTTAGCGACTCTTTATCCATTAAAATTTTACCGTGAGATTCCAGCAATTTTCACTCACATCTTGTCTGTGCTTTTAATTCTAGTTCTCTTGATGGTTCCACCATCTCTGCAGTTACTTTTTCCATTGAAACCTCCAACCCCTCAGAGTTACTCATGAGGGTTGAAATTGGCTTCTTCCAAACTCCTGTTTATGTTGAAATTTTGATTTCCTCTCGTGAATCACAAATGCAGAGAATGGTGAATCCTTCTAGAAGGTTTTAGTTTACTTTGTTCAGATCCATTAGAGGAATCACTATCTATGGCAGCTACAGAGTTATATAATGTATGTTTTAAATAATAACAATTGAAAGTCAAAATTACTCCTCGATCCATGGGCTACAGAATGCACGTTGTGTTAGCAGGCATAACAAATAAAAAATAGTCTTCTCCACTGAAACTCTCAGGTAACCAGGTACATTGTCAATGAGCAATAATATTTTGAAAGGAATCTTTTTATCTGAGGAGTAGGTCTCAACGGTGGGCTTACAATGTTCAGTAAGTCATGCTGTAAACAGAAATGCAGTCATCCAGGGTTTGTTGTTCCATTTGTGGAGCAAAGTCAGAGTAGATTCAGGACAATTCTCAATGGTCCTAGGAATTTCAGAATGTTACATGAGCATTGGCTTCAACGTAAAGTCATCAGCTGTGTTAGGCTCTAACAAGAGAGTCAGTCTGTCCTTTGAAGATTTGAAGCCAGGCATTGACTTCTCCTCCCTACCTATGAAAGTCCTACATGGTATCTTCTTCCAATCAAAGGCCATTTTATCTACATCGAAAATCTGTTGTTTAGTGTAGCCACCTTCATCAATAATCTTAGCTATGCCATCTGTATAATCTGCTGCAGCATATGTACATCAGTACTTATTGCTTCACCTTGAATTTTTATTTTATGGAGATGGCTTCCTTCCTTGAACCTCATGAGCCAAGCTGTTAGCATTCACCATTTTTTTCTGTAGCTTTCTCACCTCTTCTCAGCCTTAATAGAATTGAAGAGAGGATCTTGCTCTGGATTTTAGGTTTTAGCTTAATGGAATATTGTGGCCAGTCTGTTCTTCTATCTGGACTAAAACTTTCTCCATGTCAGCAATAAGGCTGTTTCACTTTCTTATCATTCATGTGTTCACTGGAGTAGCACCTTCAATTTCCTTTAAGAACCTCTCCTTTGCATTCACACCTTAGCTAACTGTTTGGTTCAAGAGGCCTAGCTTTTGGCCCATCTTGGCTTTGATATGCCTTCTTCACTAAGCTTGATCATTTCTAGCTTTTAATTTAAAGTAAGAGATGTGAGACTCTTCCACTTGAATACTTAGAGATCTTTTTAGGGTTATTAATTGGCCTAATTTCAATATTGCTGTATCTTAGGGAACAGGGAGGTAGAGGAGAGGGAGAGACACAGGGAAATGGTAGTTGGTGGAACTAGCATAGTTGGTCAGATCACACAAAAAACTTGTCAATTAAGTTGGCTCTCTTCACTCCTTTCCTTGAGATCACTCCCTTAATAATAACTGTAATTTAAGTGTAAAAAGTGTAATTTACATAGAGCCTGAGAGGAGAGACACTAGGGAATGGTTCCTAGTTCTTACACAGAGAAGGCAAATGTTTTCTGTTTGCATGACATTCCAATCTCATCTTTAAACTACAATACTTTAAGCCATATACATTTAAAAATAGAATGGAAGAAATTCTTGCAAGCAATTATTGAGAAAATTGTAAATATGAAGAAATGTCACAAAAATATAATTTTACATATATAAACATAATTTTAAATAGGTAAATTTACATTGAGAAAATAAAAACAATACTAACATTTATCAGTACCTAATGTGTGCTACAAACCATTCCAGGAGCTATTTCTGGGCTAATTCTAAGTTTCTTAGCCACCCCCCGCCCCGATAATTAGGGGATATTATTCTTAACGCGATTTTGGTTAATATTTATATCACAGAGCTTTAATTTCACTTTTCTATGTGGGCAAGCAGTATTGGTATTTTAATAAAGGCTCAAGACATTTCTGGCAGTGTATACTTCACAAGGCAAAAATTGAAAGCAAAAGATGGGAACAAACTTGAAAGTAAAAGTAAGAGCATTTTTATTTGTTCACTATTTCTCTTTGAGCCCCAAACTAATAAGTACTTTAAATTATAGAACTAAGTTCATACACTTTTACTTTTCCATCTCATATTTTTAGTCAAACTTATCTTGTCACTGGCTTCTAGCTTGAAATTGTTGACATTCCTTATTGTTTTACATTTTGGCAGAATCAGTCAAAAAGACTATCATCCAAGTAAAAAATGTGACCAATTGCTTTAAAAATGAATCATATTGGGAGGCTGGGCGCGGTGGCTCAAGTCTGTAATCCTAGCACTCTGGGAGGCCGAGGAGGGCGGATTGTTTGAGCTCAGGAGTTTGAGACCAGCCTGAGCAAGAGCGAGACCCCATCTCTACTAAAAATAGAAAGAAATTAATCAGATGACTAAAAATATATACAAAAAATTAGCCGGGCATGGTGGCACATGCCTGTAGTCCCAGCTACTCGGCAGGCTGAGGCAGAAGGATTGCTTGAGCCCAGGAGTTTGAGGTTGCTGTGAGCTAGGATGACGCCACAATGCTCTAGCCTGGGCAACACAGTGAGACTCTGCCTCAAAATAAATAAATGAATGAATGAATGAATGAATGAATGATATTGGGACTGAATTAAGAGAGAAGAAGGTTCATTAAAACTCTGTAGAAGAGCCCTCATCAGTCTCTCCATATTGCTTTTGACAATGCCTGTGAGACTGTTATATATTATGTTTATTTTTAGAGCCAACCAATCTCTTTTAACTTACACTACGGTATGACAAAAGCAGTAAGACTCTCTCAGATAGCTCCTAGTTTAGTATGAGTGAGCTGAAATATTTCTTTCTATTAGAGGCTGCTATCCTATTATTCACTTCCTACAGATTTCTTCAGAATAAATGAAGAGAAAAAATTGTTATCTGCTTTGGATCTATTGATGAACTTGATCTTTTAATTATTACATATGAACTAAAGTCATAATAAAGCAGGCTGACTGAGTTTTATCCATCTGAAGGATCTAAAAGACCATTGGAATTTTATTTTTCTAATTAAATTGATCAAGACAACTATTCTACTTCCTCAAAAATAGATATTTTGTTTTTAATTTAATTATCACATCTAAAACGTCAAAAAAAAACAGGTATTTCTAAAGAGTTTAAAGAGGTAAGCAGCCCCTTCAAAGTTAAATGTTTACAGTATCAACTCCTAACTGTTCTGCCTTTGAATACATTTGAAAACATACTAGGGAACCAAAAGTAAGTGCAGAGTTTCAATCAACAGTATTTGCTTTGTTTTTCAAAGTAAATTTGTGCTGACATGCAGAGTATAATATTGATTATATCCCAGTGACCAGGCAAGAAAAAGTAAAGAACCATTTCAAAGTTTTAAGGAGCAATATATCAGAAAATATCTAAAGGGTATTAAAACTGTTGGAATTCATACAGTATCAAAGTCCAATTAACAAGTTAGATTTCAAAAGTGAAAAATACCTGCTTCTTTTTCAGTTCTCCACTTTGGTGCAAATTTTCATTTACCTTATTTTATCATTATGATCTGCTTTCTATTTATGGACACTTGGCTCTTATTCAAAGCAGCTGTTGCCCTCCTTTTGCATCTAAGTGCCAGCTGTTCTGAAGCTGTTGCCAAAGGAAGGCAGTGCGTGGGGGTGGGTTGTGCTCAGGTGTGCATTACTTAAGGAAACTTGAAAACTAAATACTCAAAATGTTGGAAACAGGAAAACGATGGGATGCATACAAGGTATAAAACATCATTTGCTATTCAAAATACGTATCACTATCCAAACATCAGCTTTCTTCATTTACAAAATGTACAAATTTTTAGAAAAGAGGCACTATAAAGAAAGTAACAAACTCAATTCTTCATCCTATAGCTCCCCACATTAAGTATTAATAAAATATCATGACTTACCTACTAGCTTTTCAATTTCAGAGTCATAATAAAAAAAAGGCAAGTCGCTTTCAGGTAACTTCTGTAGGAAATGTGGGAGGTTAAAATGTACTCTTCTCTGCCTCACTTTGATACCTTTTCTCTCAAAAAATATCATATTAGTTCCTCAAAAATAGCAAAACTACCTGACTGCACCCATCCCTTTTCCTTGTGTGAATGTCGCCTGCCTCGTATTCAGGAAAACTGTCCTTGGCCAAATGCTGGTGGCTCTGCTCTCTAAATAATGAACCTTCCAAATGAGCCCAAGGGGATACCAGAATCTAAGTACAGGTATGAAGATATAATTTGAACATGAGAAATACCTGCATCAATTTCAATCGTCAGCTTCACAAAATCGACTTCATCACAGGGATCTGCTGTTTGCTATGGAGTCCTCCTATTGTGGCCCCACTTTGTCCACAGGTGTCACGTAGATTGCCGCTATAGAAGGAAGTGAGAGACATTTGGATAACATCTTTGTCCATTTGGGCTGCTCTATCAAATATATCACAGACTCGATGGCATATAAACAACAGAAATTCATTTCTCACTGTTCTAGGAGCTGGGAAGGGGACATGCAAGGTGCCTCTAGATTTGGTGCCTGTAGATTTGGGGAGGGCTGGCTTCCAGATTCACGGAAGGCTGTCTTCTCACTGTGTCGTCAAGTGGTAAAAGGGACAAGGGAGTTCTCTGAGATCTTTTTTTATAGGAGTACTAATCCCATCCGTGACCTAATTACCTCCTAAAAGTCCCACCTCCAAATACCATCACACTGGGGATTAAGTTTCAACATACGAATTTTGGGGGACACACACATTGGGGCCATGCCCTGTGGAATATCTAACTTGCTAGGGCTCATGCATAACTATACTCCAGCTGAGACCACATCCTTGCTTTGCTCCTTCCCCCGTCACCTCCTGCTCTCCTCATTCCTTTCCTGGAGAGCACCTTCTGAATGAGTCACTTGTACCCCTCATCTCTGTTTCAGTGTCAGGTACTGCTTTTGGAGTACCCCTCTGAAGAGGGACCACATCCATCACCTATTATGTGTTGAATGAATGGAACTTATGGCAGAAATGACGATGCTTTAGAGAAAGCTTCATAGAAATCTTTGAACTGAGTTTGATTTTCCTGCCTAGCCCCCTTTCCTCTTCTCTCTCCTGTATTAAAAACTTGAGCCATTCAAAGGAGAACACAACACATTTTTATTCCTCTTAAAAATTAATAGGATTTTTTTGGAGATTTAACTTATAGACAAATTGAGTGGAAAGTGCAATGAATTCCAATATAATCCATTTCTTACCTCCCATGTGAGTTTCCCTTATTATTAGCACTTTGCATTAGGGTTGGACATTTGTTACAATTAATTAACCAATATTGATATGTTCTTATTAACTAAAGTCCGTAGTTTGCATTAGGGTTCACTTTTTGTGCTGTAGATTCTCTGGGTGCTAATGTACGACGACACGCTTCCACCACACAGTACCATACGGATTAGCTCCGCTGCCCTAAAATTCCCCTGTGCTCCACCAACGAGCTTTCCCTTCCTGTGCCCCTAACCCCCTGGGCACCACTGATCTTTCTACTGTCTCCAAAATTTTGTCTTTTCCAGAATATCATACAGTTGAAATCATACAGTATGTAGCCTTTTCAGATTGGCTTCTTTTACCTGGAAATATGTATTTAAGTTTCCTCCTTGTCTTTTTGTGGCTGGATAGCTCATTTCTTTTTGTTGGTGAATAATATTCCATTGTGTGGATGTACTGCAGTTTTTTTTTTTAATCCATTCACCTACTGAAGGACATCTGGGTCATAATTTCAAGTGTTTGAAATTATCAATAAGGTTCTATAAACATTTCTGTGTAGGTTTTTGTATATATGTAAGTTTTCAACTCATTTGGACAAATACCAAGGAACACTATTATGATCATATGGCAACAGTAAGTTTAGTTTTGCCAAATGGTCTTCCAAATTGGCTGTGCTTTTTGCATTCACACTAGCAATGGACAAGAGTTCCTGTTCTCTCCAACCTCTGCAAATTTTCTTTGGTGAGGTTTCAGTTCAGATTTTTTACCCATTTTCAAATGGAGTTGCTTATTTTCTTATTGTTGAGTTTTAAGAGTTCTTTATATATTTTGAACACTAATCCTTTATTAGATATTTGGGAAAAATTTTCTCACATACTGTGGTTTATCTTTTCATTCATTCCCTGAAAAGTATCTTCTATACGGCAGATGTTTTTAATTTTAATAATGTCCAATTTATTTTTTTCTTTCATGGATCATGCATTTTGTGTTCTATCTATAAAGCTATGATCAAAGCCTGACTCATCTAGATTCTCTCCTATGTCATTTATAGGAGTTTTATGGTTTTGCATTTTTATTTAGGTCTGTGATCCATTTTGAGTTAATGTTTGTGAAAGGTATAAGGTCTGTGTTTTTTTGTTTGTTTGGTTGCTTGCTTTTGCATGTGAATGTCCAGTTGGTCCACCACTATTTACTGAAAATACTATTCTTTATCCATTGAATTTTCTTTGCCCCTTTGCCAAAGAACAGTTGACTATATTTGTGTGGCTGTATTTCTGGGATTTCTATTCTGTTCCATTAATCAATTTATCTATTCTATTGTTACTACACAGTGTACTGATTACTGCAGCTTTATAGTAAATTTTGAAGTAGGTTAATATCAGCCCTGTAACTTGTTCTTCTCCTTCAATATTTTTATATTCTTTTTTCAAGAACTATTTATTGAGTGCTTGTATATACTCTTCTAGGGAAAATAGCAGTGATTATAACAGATAAAAGTTCTACACTCGTGGAATTTATCACTTATTTGGTGTACTACATACACATATACACATAGGCCCTTGGTGTTTAATTAATAAATGCAGGGATGAAAATAAGTAGAGGTACATCACATATTATAAAGGTCCTACTTGCACGTTAGTATATCGTAACATATACATGTATAGGCATGTATACAAGAAAGTGGAATGTACTATGTATCTAGATTTTTTAAATGGATTCGAATAGTTATATTTTCTCAGTTCTTGTCTCCCTTGTTTTCTGCATCTCTTAATCAAGAAGAATATTGAGCCACATTCCAGTGTGGGATATTACCTAGAAAAATACTCACTGTAGAATGAGATTCATATAAAGCAAAATAGTAGGAAGGCTGCCCACAAGAATGCAGGGTAAGAGAAAATGTTTGGGCTGTTGTGTCGATAGGTTTAACACAGAGAATCCTGACCCTAAATCCCAGGAAAGCCAGAAGGAGAGGGCTGATAAGATTCAACAATAGGCAGAAAACCATTTCAGCAATGTTAAGGTTTAACTAGAAAAAGCTAGTGTTGGGCACGGTTAATCCACTGGAGAGTCTGGAACAGAGTCGATATCATCATATGAGAGAAAATTAAATGATTAATGATGTGTTTATAGAGATAAAGCTAAAATGGCCATTTTTGTTAGAAGTTGAATGGCAAGATGTGGTGAGCCTGTTATGTTGGAAGTTGATGATAAGGCAATTTTGCTCCTTTGATAATCTAAGGTTACAGTAAATTGCAAATTAGCTGCTTTGAAGTTGCTGTATTTAATTGAAAAGAAGCAGGGGTAATATCCCAATGCATACATCTTTGGAACGGATGTGGACATGGGAAACTCCTTTATACTGAATCATATCAGAAATTAGTGAACTACATCTGTGTGTCATCTGGTTCAGAGCTCAGGCTAATAATGCCTTAACATGCTCAATAACAATCAGTGAAAGATACTAATACTTAGATCAATCACATGAGTAAAGTGCATAACACAATCATATTTACAGCATTTCCATTTTCTTGTTCAACTAATTAATTAGAGACACTGGGGGATTTGTTTGTTTTTAATGTTCACTTTGGGCTCAATGTCCCATTCTCTGAAAGGTGCCCCAGATAGGGAGCCAGGATGAAGGGAGCATTCATTTCCTGAGCTTCCGTCCCTAGAGGATCAGTGTGGCACCACATTTTGTTCAGTGCTTAAAAATTGTACCCATCTAATCAATCCAGCTTTACAGCCATTTACTGTGGGAGGGCCAGTCCAGTCATAGTTATTCTGACAGTGCTGCAGTCACTACCAGTGAGAAAGTCAACTAAATTAATTTAATTGACATTTGTCACCTTTACGATTCAACATCAGTTTTCTTTCTTCCTCATATCTAGTCCATGCACATCAACCGAGTGTATTTTCCATTTATCAAAAACTTTTGACACTCAGTGCATTTAAGCATATCTTGCTATTTTCTTGGAATGTTTTCTTCCTCTCTTCCATCAGTGGAATCTTCCTCAGTTGTCAAGACCCAGGGAAAGTGCTACTTCCTCTGTGAAGCTGCTCCTAGCCACTCTCAATAAATCTAAATCCTCTGCCACTTACCCATACCATTATTTATAACCACCACAGAACTTCAAACGTTTATGGATGGATATTTCTGTGTAAATATACCTTCCAAAACAATTTTGAGGTCTTTATGGATATAAATGTCATTTGCTTATGTGGAGTAGGTGCTAAGAAATATTTAAAATATTCTGATGGTATTTTTTGACAGTATGTATTACCAAATAGAATGTATTATATGTCTGATGCTACTACAGTAGCACTGCTGGTAGTGGCCAATGGCTACTAAGAGTGCTTAGTATGATCAACTTTGTTATATTCCTTGTTTTAATTATTTTACTTATTCTTTCTAATGACCTTATGTGGTAGGTAGTACTTCCTCCATACTAGAGTTGAGAAATACTAGGTAAATACTAGGCAAAGAAACTTAACAATCGTTTAGCAAGTTTTAGCAGAACCAGGATTTCAACCTAGCTTTGTCCATTGCAATTCGCAAATACTACACTATGATGATTTATGTAATAGGCAGAGGTCTTCAGAAACAAACTGGAATTTTATTTGAGAGATAATTTTTGAAGTATCATATTCCATTATTAGCATATCCATACATGGAATTATTGAAGAAGAGAATATGAATGAAGGCAATTTGTCTTTGGGCTTAGCTTTTCACACTTAGGGAAAAGGATTATCAAGTCATTGATTTGGGGTAAGATTTTCCAGATTCTTAGAAAAACAAGATTTCAATGTACAGTGAATGTCTGATTAATCACTAATTAATAACACATTTTTCAAGTCTGAAACATCCTAAATACATTTTAATTTACTTAAATTCAGAATGCAAAAACATAATTTTTGACAAATTGGGAAATATGTTTTATATTTAAGAATATAAATAAGCACAAATTAACATTTTTACTTAAGAAGAAATGAGACTAATAGCCTAGACCAAGGATTTCTGAATGTAAATGACTTAATATACTGAAATTATGCCTTATTAAAAGGCCAATCACATTTTATATAGAATGTCACATTCTACGTAATAATGAAATTTCAAATATTTTGACTTTAGTAAGTCTGATTTTTTTAAATATTTGATTAAATTATATTTCGTTAGTGGTACAGATTCAGACAAATATTTAAATATGATAACCTAACAAGTCTTAAGTCTATGAATGTCATTTAGTTCTATTAGTCCAAAAATTATCTGAGGACCTATATGATTAGGCTTTTAATTAAATTCTATTGATTACAAGTGAACACTTCAAAGTTAGTAATATTGTCAAAAATGCACATTGTGAAGACCAAAATATATTTTACGATAGAAATATGGAGTGATGTGTCATTTGAAAGAACAGAAATTTCACTTTAAAAATTTTATTTTCAAAGAATTTTGTATGTAGGAAAGCTAGGCATCTAGTTCACTTAACGCTAACTAGCATTGGATTATAGAATAGAATTTAGGGAAGATCTGAAGTTCAATGAAATACCATCCCTGAAAAGGTTATAAGGCCCTCAAATTAAAAGTGGTGATAAATTTGGAGGATTATTTCTTATTTAGCTTGACTGCAGAACAACTAATCAATAAATATATCTTTTTATGATCAATGTCAATTGCCTTTTTGGGATGTATTGTATACCTCCGTGTTTAAGATAGCTATATGGTTTTCTATTATTTCATCTATGAAGACTTAAAGAGTGGTATTTTTGTAAATAAAAGAAAGGATTTATATTTCTGAAAGAAGGTAACTTTAATTCACATATTCTTGGTAATTGCCTATTTTATTTAAAATAACTAAAATATTATTCTGACTCTATTTTTTTGCCTTCAGACTTTTTGATCTACTTTTTGATCTGCTTTCATTACATTCTTAGTAATCTCTTTCATCTTTCTGTAATTTGGTAGCAAAGTAATGTTACAATAGTTGCTGTAAAGTTTATGTAAAGTCTTTAACAGATTATTAAATTTAACACTGAACAGGATATTCATCATTAGTCAAAAAATTCTTAAATTTACACATCTGACAGTCCTCCGAAGTGAAAATTCCTAGTAGGACAAAGTACCTGTATTAAATAATGATATACCCAAGGAGAAAAAGAATATTTCTAAGGTAGAGCACCAGAAGATCTTCCATATGGTAAGATTTTTGATTATTTGTGAAAATATAAAATTTTGTAAGTTCTCTTCATCATTCTCACTCTTATAATCATATTTAACATTTTTTTAAAGGAAATAATTGTCTACTGAATAACTCCTATGTTTAGGTTCTGAATGTGATGAAATTGTGAGAAATAGTCCCTTTAATATAGAAACTCATGATTATTTTTGAGGAAAAGAAATTAAGAAAATGAGACAATCCATTATGTAATATAATAAATATGCGCAAATTTGTGGCATAGTGATTAAATTCTTCAGAAATTAAAAAAAATAGATAGCAAGATATGCTAGCAGTCAGAAATTTCGTTTCTTTTGTTCTTTTGGGTAGATGCCCAGTAGTGGGATTGCTGGATCAAATGGTAATTCTACTTGTATCTCTTTAAGGTATCTCCATATTGCTTTTATACCATGGAGTACTACTCAGCTTTAAGAAACAATGGTGATATAGCACCTCTTGTATACTCCTGGATAGAGCTGGAATGCATTCTACTAAGTGAAGTATCCCAAGAATGGAAAAACAAGCACCACATGTACTCACCATCAAATTGGTATTAACTGAACAACACATAAGTGTACATATAAGAATAACATCTACTGGATG
>RJWJ010004123.1:0-78980 GCA_004363605.1 Indri indri | reverse complement strand
CATCCACGCCAACATTTATTGTTTTGGGTCTTTTTGATAAAGGCCAGTCTCACTGGAGATAGGTGATATCTCATTGTGGTTTTGATTTGCATTTCCCTGATGATTAGAGATGTTGAGCATTTTTTCATATGTTTTTTGGCCATTATTCTGTCTTCTTTTGAAAAGTTTCTGTTCATGTCCTTTGCCCACTTTTTGATAGGGTTGTTTGATTTTTTTCTTGCTGATTTTTCTGAGTTCTAAATAGATTCTGGTTATCAGCCCTCTGTCGGATTTGTAGCACGTGAAAATTTTCTCCCATTCTGTGGGTTGCCTGTTTGCTCTTGCGACAGTTTCTTTGGCTGTGCAGAAGCTTTTTAATTTGATCGGATCTCATTTATTTATTTTTGTTGTTGATGTAATTGCCTTTGGGGTCTTCTTCATAAATTCTTTGCCTAGGCCAATGTCTAGAAGAGTATTTCCAACATCTTCCTCTAGAATTCTAATAGTTTCACTCCTTAGGTTTAAATCTGTGACCCAGCGTGAGTTGATTTTTGTGAGAGGTGAAAGGTGTGGATCCTGGTTCAGTCTTTTACACGTGGCTATCCAGTTTTCCCAGCACATATTCTGAAATTAAAAAAAAAAATTAAAAGTTAAAAAAAAAGAAATCTTTCCTCCTAAACTTTTATATTATATGGGATGATGAGAAAAGGAAGGAATTGGGGGGTCTTGGTCATATTATTGTGCTGTTTCAACATCTTAATTCTTTCAGCAGTGAAAGCTTCTCTTTTTCAAGTATGCTTGGTTTACATAAGGCCATGCATCAATAAAAGTTCCTAAGATATGCCAGGCAAAAAAAAAAAAAAAAGAAAGAAAGAAAAAGTGGGATGAGAACCATCTACCTTACTGAGTCCACTGATCCAAGTGCTAATCTCAGAGATACACCCAGAAATAGCATTTAGTCTGGGCACCTTGTTGCAGTCAGGTTGACACATAAAATTAATGATCACATAGGTTAACATCTTTCTACAAAATAGAAAGTGCCTGTCAAGAGACCTGCCATTCAGGAGATGACTATAGCTGTGATCTGGGACAGGCCAAGGCAGTCGCAGATTTCTCATGAGACGTTGCCTTGGATCTGTTGCAGTACCTGGAGGAGCAGCCGGCAGACTCACCGAAGTTCTGTTCAGTATAACAGGGCTGGGGGAACTTAGCCTGAGAATCCCTGAAGCAAGTGAAACAGGCATCTCATGGACAAAAGATTCTCCCTAAGACACCTCCAGCAGATCTAGCTTTCAACAATGCTCTTTCCCTCTGCAGCTTCCAAGATAAGCTCAGGAATTTCCCTAAGTCACCAAAAGTGGCATCTTTTATATCAGTTAGTTTTAAGTCAGGGAAATAAGACTTTGTTTCCAGGGTTTTCCGAACGGTAGGTGTGTCAGTGGCCTTTCCTTCTGGCAGTGGCTGGGGAGCAGTCCTGGTTTGAGATAAATCCCTGTCACCCGTGTCATGGAGAAGGCTTGCTTTCCTTTCTAGAGTGGGACTCTATAGCCTGCTTTGTCTTAAGTGGTTTCAGATCATAAATTAATAAGTTAAAAAGTTGGATCAGCCTGTGCCCCTGTTTTACACCCTTGTGGAAACTTTATATGTCTTTAGAAGACCCTGTCTGCTGGTGCTGGCTTTCCTGGAATTATAGCGCAAGTTCTGCATTAAGAATGAATGTGGAAATGGGTGTACCTGACCCTAGAACAATTCTAGCGCGTTGGGGCAAAGGATGATAAAAGCGCTGTAAAAACATCACAGGCAGCTTGTCTTGTCCTGGGATAATTTCTCCAGGAGGTGAAGAGCATAACGCCATGGTCTGTGATGGAAGGACCTCATTCATAGCTGGCCTGCTCCTTATGGGACACAGCGGTCTGATGAATCCAAACTTGCAATTTTCCAAGCAAGTAGATGGTGTGCAGCCTAAGTGTTATGTCCACTAAGGAAAGTGGTCTGCTATTTTGGGTAGTCATTTTACAAAAAGAAAAAAATTATATTCATGGTACAACCAGATAGGACTATCCTGACAGAATTATCAGTATCTCACAGTGAAAACGTAAATGGGCACATCTTTCATGCAGGATAATTAGGCAATTGATATCTAAAGCTTTAAATATGCATATTAATATTTTTCTAATGAATAACTTATGGGAATTTGCCTAAGGAAATAGCCAGAGATGGGGACAAAAATGTATCTGCAAGTATGTTCAACAGGGCAAAAAAACTGGAAAGAACATACATATGTAAAATAAATATTCCCCCATAGATACATACACATATAAATATATACACGTACAATACTGTGAAACACATGTCAAGACATTTAATGATTGTGATGAAAGATTATGTATGCTTTTAATTTTCATCTCAATTCTTTCCTGTTTCATCCAAATACTCTAACATAAATATAAGAAACTAATATAAGCAGAAAAAATGCTATTAAAAAAGAGAAAAATAGTCACTTTTTCCTAGATACAGAATATTCTCAGGATAGTAGGGAGCCTTGGTTGGGTTTGGGGTAACTAATTCCAATAGGAGTGCTGGTCCCCAGTGAGTACACAGGTAAAATTTTCTAAGGTTTCTCCTAAACTCCTATCATCACCATCGGACACTGCTCATTCAGAGGGTGTTTAGCAGTATTTTGTGTGTGTCCTCCTGTCTTTATCAACGAACATGGTGGTTGGGGGCTCCATCCTAGAACTCTTTGGGGACTCCAGAGCAGACCATGTCAGCCCCACCGTGGAGCTGACTTCTAGGCCTCCGTACAAAGGGTTTGCTCCACTGGGGATTGTACAACAAGTAACATTTAAAGAGTCTCACAGATGTGGCCATGTGTCCAAATGCTCTGCACAGATCTCAGTGGGGCAGTGTATGTGTTTAGACAAATCACATGCATTGGACCAGGAGCAGATTGGAATCTGGCAGGCAAAGGCTCCTGCCTGCCCCCCTGGCACCAGGGCTGATGAGATAAGGAGACACGTCAGTTCTCGCCCAAGCTGATTCTTCCAGTAAACCTGTGTCCTTCCTCCCTGCAGGGCTGCCGCTGGCTCCTAGGGCTGTGAGTATTCTGGGGACCAGCTCCTCCTTTTACCTGCCTGCATCTGAACTAGGCATCTCACCCACGTGGGATTTCTGTTGAAAATCTAGTGGCCACACTACAACTGAACAATGATGATAAAAGAATGATACTACTCATAACAGCTGACGTTTATTGACTGCTTACACATATGATGTATTTAATTTTCATAACCAGTCTTTCAGATAGATGTTATCATAGCCCCATTTTGCAGATGAGGAGACTGAGCCTTAGAAGAGTAAACAATGTCCTAAGAGTCACGCAGGTAGTGGGCCGTGGAGGCAGGATGTGAACATAGGTCTGTGTGGTATTCTTCAGTCCTGTGATCATACTTTGTGCCTACCTCATAGCCCTGTCACCTTGGGTCACCACTCCAGCTTTTCCTTCTATGCAAATGGCTTCCTATTAAAAAACAAATTTATTTTTTTAGTGCGTATTCACACGCCTCTAATTTGTTGGCTGCTGTACTAGATACTTATGTATATTTGAATTTCTCAAATCTACACATGAGATCAATGAAATAAAAATGCCCTTTAACTTTTTTTTTAATTGCCCCCCTTTAGTTGCCTTTCTGCTTCCTTTATCCTTTTCTTAGCCACATTTCTTAAATGTGATGTCTACACTTGCAATGCAGCTTTCTGCAATGTCCACCTCATCCAGGAAGTGGCCCCGATAAATGTCACCAGTGTTCTCTTTGTTGCTATACAAGGGGATGCTTATCGGGCCTTATCCTTGACTTCTCTGTCTGCATTTGATGATGCTGACTGCTCCCTCAATGAACATCTTTCTTTCGTCTTGGTTCTATGAAACCATCTGCAAACAACTATGAAGGAACTAGGAGATTTTACCTTATTTGCAGACTAACAAGGTAGACTGCTACAGTTTCATAGATGCTGGAAGAAGACACAAGACTCCTGGGTCAGAGACAAAGGACTTTATTATTCACCACACAGCAAGCAGCATAAACTTCATGTTATAGTCAGTTTCACTTGTCCCTCCCCTTCCCCAATGCATCCCCCCAAGTCCCATGGGGATGATGTGGGTGTGAATTCAGTGGATGTTTGCACACAGTAGGTCTGCATCGTAGCTGAGTAACCCCATGCTTGGAAACCCCCCCATTTTCCATTAATAGCTTTATTGAGCCATAATTTACAAACCATGAAATTCAGTATATTTGATGGGTTTTGTACTTTTATAGAGTTGTGATAACATCATCACATGCTTTATCTTCTCTGCTACTTTCCATCTGAAAGTAATCCTAGATCAACAAACAGCTCCTTTAGGGCGACCCAGTGGATGAAAATCTAGCTGGGCAGAAAAGGCTGCATTCTCTCACATTCTGTACCTACATCTTCAGACAAGGCTGTATTTTCTCAAATGTATCTGCCCCTAATGCCCAGGCCTGTTCTTCCCCCATCCCATGCAACTCACCTCTGGGGACCCTAGCCAGCTCTGACCTGGAAATTTCCCCCCACACACTTGTTCTTTCTGTGCCTTCTCTCCGCCCATCCTGGGTTCACAGCCTTCAGGATTAATTCCAGGCTATCTCGGCCCCCACGCTCTGCTAGGAGCTGGGAGAGAGTGGTGAGGGGCAGACTCACTTCTTGCTCTCATGGAGCTTACCTTCTGATGGGAAAGATGGATGGATGGTGAGCAACTAATCACAGAGGTGACTGTTTCCTCACCATGTGATGAGGCTGCCAGGGAGGAGGATGGGCGATGGTGAGGGCAGAGCAGGGCAAAGTAGGGAGGATTATGGTTATCCGAGTGCCCTCGGAGAAAGGGGCCTTTGTGTGGGCTCTGAGAGCTGAACCGGGCATAGGCAAAGGGACATGTTGTCAGGCAGGAAGAGGCGCATGTGCGGGGCTTTCACCACCCACTTGTCGTCTTTGCTCAGGGCTTACAGCTCCCTGTGGGGCTTATGTCAGTCCCCTCCTGACTCTGCAGGAGTCTGAACCCAGAAATCAACCCCAAATGAGCAGCCAGCCATGCATGCAGTGGGCCCTAGGAAGGGTTTCAGTATAGCTAATCAAAAACAATGTATGCATACTTCCATTTCTTCTAACTTTCAATAAAGAATAATCAAAAGCTATTCTTTTGAGACTGCCAAAAAGGTACGAATATGGTCTTAAGAGAATCAATGGGGGAGATTTCAGCCCATTTCCAAATGTCACGCCCTGGCAGCAGTATACCTGAAAGTGAAAAGAATATTCATTACACGTGACTGTGGGACTCTCACCCAAATATTTTCTGGCCAGGAAATTCCCGGAGCAGTCAGAACAAATTTCAGTTGGAAATCCTGGGCCTGATTTTATATTATATTATATTTTTTATTTTATTTTAATGTCAGAAGTTCAGACCAGCTCACTGAAGGCTTCCAGGACCCTGTATTAGAATATCTCCTGTAAACCAGATATAATATATGTAGTGTGAAACCAGAAAAAAATTTCCTTTTATTAAAGACAGTAACGTTTCCACTTCGGCCAATTACACATCAGTTTCAAGGCTTCCTACTCTTTCTGAAATGACAGCAATTTTTACAGGCCATGTCCTATCTCTGTGTGAAGGGAATAATGTCCTAGCACCAGAGGAGAGTGGATGGGGAATTGCATAATGGCAAGGCCATTAGGGATTCCTTGACAGATAATCGGTGGTAGGGAAACAGTGCTCTCTGTAGCATCAGGTGTGACTCTTGCCTTCCTCTCTAGGTGGATCCTGAAGATAAAGAGGTCTTGCCTGTGGGTGGAAGAATGCGCATGTGCCAGGGACAGAAATGTAAAGTGTTGGTTTTTACAGCCCCTGTTCTTCCAAGGAGTATATGCTCTCAAACCAAGCCAACTTATCCACATCAAACAAAGCAAGCCAAGGGAAGGTGGAATTTGAGTTGTTTTTGAAGAGCGAGGCAAGCAGATGAAAGAGGGAAAAGAAAAAGAAAGAGAGATTTCAAAGGCAACTGTTGCCATAATGAGAGACACATGGGTATCAAATGGGATTAAGCAGAACCACCGATTAGACTGTAAAATGCCTTTGTTCAATTTAGAGCATGTGTTCCCTGTGGACAGATGAATTGGAAACACTGGCTCACCTTCTGGGAAAATGCAGCTCCATGGGCATGTAGCAGACAGGGTCTTTAGGCACAGCAAAAAAGGTGACCTTCCTCCAAGGGGACTCAGCCTACAGTCACGAGACTTGTGGCTTTGCTAATACAGTGTGGGTTGGATTTTGGTGCCGCACCCCTCACCTTGCGGCTGGGCACCCTGGATGCAGTGAGCAGTTGCTCAACTTCAGGAAGTGGTCCTAGATTTAAGGAACTTTCCCATTCATGTGTTACATGGTCTTATTTGGCCCCTTGCTTCCACCAAAGAACTAAAGATGACATTAGCCTTCAAGTCCGTGAAGAGCCAAGACAAGGTCAGCAGCATTAGCATCATCTGGGAACCTGTTAGAAATGCAAATTATCCATCCTCACCCCAGACACCCAGAATCACCCTTCATGTGATTCTCATGCATGCTAAAGTTTGAGAACTCCTCAAACTCACCCAACCTATAGCATATTGGATGTGCCATAACTTAATAATATATGAAAAGAATCTGATAGCCAAGAAGCTTGGAAGATACTTGGTTGCTTCTTATATATTTCTGACTTAGAAATTCCCAACGTTTCCAGGAAGCTAGGCATCTAGGCTTCTTTCACAGCATTTCCCAAACTGTTTTCCATGGCGTAGTTGTTTTTTGCAAGATGGCATTACATGTTCTTTGAATGGACAAAGTAAGTTTCTGGAATGCTGCACATTCTACCCTACTTTCACAGAGTCATTAAGTGTAACTGTGTACTGTTATCTACTGGATGGCAGGTGGGTGATGTGATTAATGTCTCAGTCTCTGGAATCAGATCACCTGGGTCCAAATTCTGACTCAGCCATGCAGCAAAGTCATATAAGGTTGTGCTACTCCTAGTGAGGCTCCTCGGCCAGCAGCAGCGGCAATACCAAGGAGCTTGCTAGAAATAAAGAATCAGGATCTATATTTTTAACAAGATCCCTAGGTGATGTGTATGCAGTAGTTTGAGAAGTTCTATAAGCCATATTGCTTGTCCTCTTTCTGCCTCAGTTTCTTCATTTGTTAAACAGGAATGTTAATAGGACTTCATACTTTATCAGGCATCAGAATCAACACCAGGAGGGTTTTTTAAAACAAAAATGGCCTGGGCCCACCCCTGGAGTTCCTGTATTAGGTCTAAGGTGGGGCCAGGGAATTCATGTTTCTAATAAGTTCCCAGGGGATGTGAATGCAGCTGCTCTAGGGACTGTGCTTTGACAACCACTGCTGTAGATTATTCTAAGAGCATTTCTCTTTCCATGCCAACCCTGTTTTCCTTCATAAAGTTTATTATTTCAATGCTTGACTTTGTTTTACTTTGTTTTTTTTTTTTCTACTTTGTTGGAATCTTAACCCAACCTATAAATTCCTTTGGGCAGAAATTATACCTTCCATATTCTACACTGTCTCATTTTCTGTTTTGTAAAATACTGAGTACATTTCTGGTGTGATTAATAATAGAATAGGGAATGGCGAAAAATCTGAAGCTACCAAACCCAATAAACAACATCCACAACATCTACAAATGGATATCAGCCCTGGAATTCTCTTAAAAATTTTTATTTCTGGGAAGAAGGGCCAAGGTGGCGGACCAGAAGCATCCTGCACGATGCTGCTGTTGTGGAGAGGATCGAAAGTGGCAGATAGATACTCACCTTCAGATTGATTATCTAAGAGAGACCTCTGGGAATCAACAGAGAGGCAATAGGAGTCTCCCAAAGTGAAGGAGAGGGAAGTGGGATGACCCACTCAGCTGGATTGGAGCTACTTGGGGAAGGTGCCTGCACATGGGGAACGGACAGAGGATTGTATCCCTGGGTGTCACACGTTCCCTGCAGACATTCTAACTGGAGCTGAAGGAGGGCCCCTCCACAACAGCACGCCTCCAGACTGATGCAGAGACTGGCCTGGAGGCTGCGCAGTGGCATTGCTCTGGAGAAAAGGCACAGCTGGCTTCCAAACCCTGGGCGCTGTGGTAGGTGCCATTTTGAGGTCCCAACCCCAAAGCACTGTATCTACTTGGGGGTCAGATCCATAGCTGCTGCCTCTCCCTCACCCCTGCAAGGGAGGGAGCAGGAGGGCCAGGTGCTCTTGTGTACCCCATATGCGGGTGCTGCAAACCCACAGTGCCGACCACTAACCATCTGGGCAGCACAGCCATTGCCGCAGCCAATTGGGAATCCCTATTAAGGAAGGACCTGGGCAGGGCAAACACCAATGTAGCCATCACTGCCAGACCTGGACAGACTGCCCCACCAATGGCTGACCCCTCCGTGGGCCAGCCCTGCCACAGTGGCCCCATGACAACCACAGGGGAACAGTGAGATGCAGGAGAGCAGCTGTGCTAAAGGTCACAGTGCATCTACCCTTCTCCTGCCTGGTCAATCTTCTAGAGTAGGACTCAAGCACACCATTCAGGGACTTCTCCCTCCCTTCACTGAGCAACAAAGGTCCCAGAGGATCACAGGTGCACCACAAAGCTATCTGTTTTGAATCTAGAGAAAAGGGTTCAGATGGGAAGGAACCATCATAAGAACTTTGGCAACGTGAAAAAAATGGTCTGTCTTGACACCCCCAAAGGATCACAGTAGCTCTCCAGCAATGGACTGCAACAAAAGGAGATTGTCGAAATGTCCGATATAGAATTCAGAATATGAATGGCAAGTAAATTCAATGGGATTGATAAGAAAACTGAAAACCAACACAAAGAAACAAAAAAAAAAATTCAGGATATGAATGACAAATTCAGTAAAGAGATAGAGAATATATGAAAAAATATAACAGAATTTTTGGAAATAAAAGAGTCATTTAGGGAATTTCAAAACATAGCAGAAAGTTTTAAGAACAGACTAGCCCAAGCAGAAGAAGGAATTTCAGAGCTTGAAGATAAGGTTTTTGAATTAACTCAGTCATTCAAAAATGTAGAAAAAAGAATCAAGAATAATGAACAATCCAAGAAATATGGGACTATGGAAAGCAAACAAATACAAGGTGTCCCTGAGAAAGCAGAAGAAAAAACAAAAAGCATGGAAAACCTATTTGAGGAAATAATTCAGGAAAACTTTCCTGATACCACTAGAGATTTAGACATCTAGGTAAAAGAAGGTCATTGAACACCTGGAAGATTCATAGCAAATAGGACATCACCAAGGCACATAGTCATCATTCTAGCCAAAGTTAAAATGAAGGAGAAAATCCTACAAGCTGGGAGATGAAAACATCAAGTAATTTACAAAGGAAAACCCATCAGACTAATGGCAGACTTCTCAGCAGAGACCTTAAAAGCCAGAAGGGATTGAGGTCCCATTTTTAATCTCCTTAAACAGAATAACTGCCAGCCAAGAATTTTGCATCCTACAAAACTAAGTTTCATAAATGAAAGAGAAATAAAGTCTCTCCCAGACAAGAAAATGCTAAGGGAATTTGTCACCAGTAGACCTGCCCTGCAAGAAATACTTAAAAGTGCTGTATATGTGAAACAGAAACAATCAGTCAATAGCTACCAGAGTAAAAACACCTGAAAATTAAAACTCCCAGGTCTTATAAAACAGTAACACAAGGAAGAAAACAAAGCAACGAGGTAACAATCAACATGATGAACAGAACAGTATCTCACATGTCAATGTAACATTGAATGTTAACAGTCTTAATGTCTGCTTAAAAAATATAGATTGACTAAATGGATTAAAAAACACAGCCCACATATGTGCCATCTCCAAGAAACCCATTTAAGTTGCAAACATTGTCATAGACTAAAGGTAAAGGGGTGAAAAAAATATTTCAGGCAAATGGAAACCAAAAGTGAGTAGTTATTCTCATATCAGATAAAATAGACTTTAAATCAACAATGATAAAAAAGGCAAAGATGGTCATTATATAATGACAAAGAGATCAATATAACAAGAAAATATAACAATACTAAATATGTATGTATGTAACACAGGCACTCCCAGATTCATAAAACAAATTCTACTAGATCTCAACAAGGAAATAAACAGCAACTTCATAATAGCCAGGGACTTCAAAACTCCACTGAGAACTGGACAGATCATTAAGGTAGAAAGTCAACAAAGAAACACTGGACTTAAAACAGGACTCTAGAACAAATGGACCTAGTGGACATTTGCAGAACATTCTACCCCAAAACTGCAGAATACACATCTTTCTTAACAGCACATGGGACATTTTCCAAGATAGTCACATGTTAAGTTGAAAAACAAGTCTCAGCAAATTCAGAAAGCTCAAAATCATACCATGTGTCTTCTCGGACCACAGTGGGATAGCATTAGTAATCAATTCCAAGAGGAACTCTCAAAACTGCACAAATACACGGAAATTAAGCAACCTGCTGCTGAACAATCCTTGGGTCAATGATGAAATCAAGATGGAAATGGAAAGATTTTTCTAATTAAATGACAAGATGATACAAGTTTCCAAAATCTCTGGGATACAATAATAGCAGTGCTAAGAGGGAAGTTTGTAGCCTTAAATGCCTACATCAAAAAGACAGAAGGGTCACAAGTTAACAACCTAATGTCACAGCTCAAAGAGCTAGGAAAAGAAGAACAAACCAAATCCAAAGCTAGCAGAAGAAAAGAAATAACAAATATCAGAGTAGAACTAAATGAAATGGAAACCAAAAAGCAATACGAAGAAACAAAAAGTTGGCTCTTTAAAAAGATAAACAAAATTGAAAGACCACTAGCATGATTAACCAGAAATAGAAGAGAAAGGACTCAAATAAGCTCAATCAGAAATGAAAAAGGAGACATTAACAACGGATACCACAGAAATATAAAATATCATCTGTGACTATGATGTGAACCTCTATGCACACAAACTAGAAAATCCAGAAGAAATGGATAAAGTTTTGGAAAATACAACTTCCCAAGCCCGAATCAGGAAGAAATAGAAATCTTAAACCAGCCAATAATGAGTAGCAAAATTGAAACAGTAATAAAAGAGATCTACCAATTAAAAAGAAGCCCCAAACCACACATATTCACAGCCTCATTCTACCAGACCTATAAAGAAGAAACGCCACCTATCCTACTGAAACTGTTTCATAACATTGAGAAGGCTGGAATCCTCCCTCTTCATTCTATGGAGCCATTATCACCCTGATAACATAGTCAGAAAAGGACACAACAAAAAAAGTATACTACAGACCAATAGTCCTCATGAACGTAGACACAAAACTCCTCAAAAAAAAAAAATAATAATACTAGCAAACTGAGTCTAACAGCACATCAAAAAGATAATTCACTATGTTCAGGTGGGCTTCATCTCAGGGTGGCAAGGATGATTCAACATAGGCAAATCAACAAATGTGATTCACCACATAAACAGAATTAAAAACAGAAACCATATGAATATCTCAATAGATGCATAAAAAGCATTCAATAAAATCCAGCACCCCTTCATGATAAAAACCCTCAACAAATTAGGCATAGAAAGAACATACTTCAAAATAATAAAAGCTGTGTATGACAAACACAGCCAACACCATACTGAATGTGGAAAAGTTGAAATCATTCCACCTGAGAACTGGAACAAGACAAGGATACCCACTGCCACCACTTCTATTCAACATAGTACTGGAAGTTCTAGCCAGAGCAATCATACAAGAAAAGAAATAAAGGACATCCAAATCAGGAAAGAGGAGGTCAAACTATCCCTGTTTGCTGAAAATATGATCTTATATCCAGACAACTCTAAAGACTCCACCAAAAGACTGGTAGAACCAAGAAATAAATTCAATAAAGTCTCAGGTTACATAATCAATGTACACAAATAGGTAGCATTTCTTTATATTAATAACAGTCAAGCTGAGAGTCAAATCAAGAACTCAAATCATTTATAATAGCTGCAAAGAAAATAAAATACCTAGGAATATACTTAACCAAGGAGGTGAAAGATCTCTACAAGGAGGACTATAAAATATTGATGAAAGAAATGATATATGGCACAAACAAATGCAAAAACATCCCATGCTAATGGATTGGAAGAATCAACATTTTAAAAATGTCCATACTGCCCCAAATGATTTACTGTTTCAACTCAATTGCCTTCAAAATACCAGTGTCATTTTTCACATATCTAGAAAAAATAATCCCAACCTTCATGTGAAATCAGAAAAGAATATCTAAAGCAATCCCAAGCAAAAAGAACAAATGTAGAGCCATCATAGGCACCTGACTTCAAATTACACAACAAGGCTATAGTAACCAAAACAGGGTGATACTAGTATAAAGGTAGACACATAGATGAATGAAACAGAATATAAAACCCAGAAATAAAGCTATATAGCTACAACCAACTGATTTTTGACAAAGCAGACAAACATATACACTGGAGAAAGGACTTGCTATTCAATAAATGGTGCTGGGAAAACTGGATAGTCACGTGCAGAAGAATGAAACTGGATCCTTATCTCTCACCATATACAAAAATTAGCTTGAGATGGATTAAAGATGTAAATGTAAGACCTGAAACCATAAAAATTCTAGAAGAAAACATAGGAAAAACTCTACTGGACAAGTAGGCAAAGAATTTATGACTAAAACCTGAAAAGCAAATATAGCAACAACAAAAATAAATAAATGGGACTTAACTAAAAAGTTTCTGCACAGCAAAGGAAATAATCAACAGAGCAAATAGACAACCTACAGAACGGGAGAAAATATTTGCAAACTATACATCCAACCAATGACTGATAGCTAGAATTTACAAAGAACTCAAACAAATCAGTAAGAAAAAAACAAATAACCCTATCAACAAGTGGGCAAAAGACACAAATTTTTTTTTCAAAAGAAGATACACGAATGGTCAACAAACATGAAAAAATGCTCAATATCACTAGTCATCAGGGAAATGCAAATTAAAACCACAATGAGATGCCCTTACCCTTGTCAGAATGGCCTTTATTAAAAAGTCAGAAAACAGTAGATGTTGCGGCAGATGCAATGAAAAGGGAACACTTACACACTGTTGGTGGGAATGTAAACTAGTACAACCTCTATGGAAAACAGTATGGAGATTCCTCAAAGGACTAAAAGTAGTTCTAATTCGATCCAGCAATTACACTACTGGGTATCTATCCAAAGGAAAAGAAGTCATTTCATCAAAAAGACGCCTCACCTGAATGTTTATTGCAGCGTGATTCACAATTGCAAAGGCATAGAATCAACCCAAGTGCCCATCAATTGATAAGTGGATAAAGAAAAAGTGGTATGTATATACCATGGAGTACTAATCAGCCATAAAGGGGAATGAAGTAATATCTTTTGCTGCAACTTGGGTGGACCTGGAGACCATGATCCTAAGTGAAGTATCTCAGGAATAGAAAAACAAACACCACATGGTCTCACTTATAATTGGGCTAGGTGTATGTATGGTCATAAAGCGGTGTAATGGACATTGGAAACTGAGAAGGGGGGAGGGTAGAAGGGGGGTGAGGGATAAAAATATACCTATGAGGTACAGTGAACAGTGTCCTGGTGATGGGTACACTGAAACCCTGACTTCAGCATAATACAATTCATCCATGTAACAACAACAACAACAAAAAAACCAATCACGTGTAACCCCCAAATCTATGAAATAAATAAAAAATGTATTTAAGAAGTTTACATTTCTAACAAGTTCTCAGATGATGCTGATGGTGCTGGTTCAGGGACCATCCTTTGAGAAGAACCTCATAGGGATTTTAAGAGGATTAAGTGAACTCTTATTATGTAAGCCAGTTATCACAGTGTCTAGCACAAAGTAAGCCCTCAAAAATGTCGGTTAATGTGACTTTTGCTTGAAAAACACTCAGACAAATCCTTTTAGATTAAACAAAATGTTTATCAAACTCACTTAGTTGTGGAACTCTTTATTCATGGGAGAGATGGTGACATTTCATAGGAAGCAGTGCCCGATTGCAGGAGTGCTCGAGCATTCTGATGTTGCTGGTGTTCTCCTGAGGTCAGTTCCCAGCCCCATTTTTAAAATCAGAATCAGAGACAAACTACTAGCAAATTTCACAGCAGTGGCTCATTGGATTTCAGGAGACTCCATGTATAATTTACTATAGGAGAAGGCAGAGATGGGAAGTGCTGAGTAGAACAGACGCTGTTAGCATCCTTGATAGATCTTTGCTAGCCAGTGCCCATAACCCCAAAGCACAGTGCATGTTGGCTGCTGAAAGATCACAGCTCCCCTTGCCCAGGGAACTGCCCTCAGTCAAGTGGGAAGTTCCTTCCTTCCCCTGCCTGGCAAGCCATGACCAATGACTGACTGACATGGTGGCTCAAATGCTGGCCCCTTCCCTCAAGGTGGGATCAACTCTGGGGTACACATCATGCTCCAGGGCTCCCTGTGGGATCAGGCTGAAGCTCATCTGCGGCTTTGACCTCATCCTTGCTTGACCCTGTTCCTCAATCTACCCTTCACTCCTTCACTCGATAAATCCCCACGTCTCAGATCCTGTTTCCAGGGACCACAACATGAGACACCACTTGTTGGTGCCCATTGGGACATTTGTTCAGCTGGCTCATTGAATCAGAGGGCTATAAGAAGATTCCACTTTAGAACAACAGACACATGGGCTTGAAAAACTTGTCACAGAAGGAAAAGAAGCATGCTCTGAAATCTCAAAGGAAGGACATACTGATGTCTGAAAAGTACTACAGGAGCCAAAAGAAAATTTTCAACCAGCCAGATGGTGGACGAGGACCTGTGCTGACACCATCTTCCCCAGGCTTCCACAGGCATTCATCCAAGCCATGCTTCTCTTTGGCTTTCCCCAGGACATTGGCTTTGCTTCACCGTGCTGCTCCTCATTCTCAGCACCTGAGCGTTTGCAACCCTGTGCATTCAGACGCTAGCTGGTGTCTTGGTTGGCAGACTTTGCACTCCCACCCTGGCTCTGGGTTCTGGTCCACTTCAGGCTCCTGGCCCTGTGTCTCTGCTCCACTTCTCCCTCTGCCACTCAAGCCTGCTCAGTTTCTGGTGGGCCTGTATTTCTGAGCCCTTACCTATTTAACAAAATTTCCCCTTGTTGTCTCCCCTTGCATTTTCTTTTCTTTCTCTCTCTGGGGCTGAGACAGTGGTTGGGACCTGTGCTGCTTACATGGTCACTCTGTAAATCCTTTCTCCTTGTCGCCACGGCACTCTGGCACCTGAGCCTCTCGCCATCTGAGCACCTGCTCCCTGGTCTTCCAGTATCCCCCTGATTTCTGTTTCTGGGCTCCTGAGTCCCTGCTCACATCCCTTGACCTCCAGCATCTGCCCACCCTGCTCTGCCTTGTCTTGACCGATCGTACTCATGGGCTCTTCCCAGCTGGGCTCGTCTCTCTGAACTTGACCTCCGTTTCTCCTTGCTGATGGTCTGTCACGGTGCTGTTTCCTGTCATGACTCTGGGCCCTGTCCTGCTGTTGCCTGTTCCCAGTATGACAAGTGTGATTATCAAAAGGCCTATTTTCCAGAGATTTTATAAGACAACCTGCAATTTCCTATCCTTCAATGGGATAAAGTCTGTTGGTTCAGGAGCTAAACAGAAAAAATGTGAATTGTTTGGGGGGACACTCTTAATCCTCTCTGGTTCTGCTAGAATCTGACATCATAGAGAAGAAAAGTATTAATAAATAATACTGGAGGCGACATCAATATAAAATTTAGACTAAACATGACAATGAATGTTTTGCACATAACCAGCCTTTTCTTCTCTGTTTTAGATTCTTATTGCCACTGTAACAAATTCCACAAATGTAATGGCTTAAGACAAAACAAATTTATATTGCCTTACATTTGTGGAGACGAGAAGTCAGAGGTAGGTTTCAATGGGCTAAAATGAAGGTGTGGGGGGGCTGCATTCTTTCTACAGGGTCCAGCAGTGTCTGGAGGCTGCCTGTATTCCTTGGCCCTTGGCCCCTTCCTCCTCCTTCAAGCCAGCAGTGGCATCACTCTGACCTCTCCTTCGTCCCATACCTCCTCCACCTCTGACTCTCCTGCCTCCCTCTTCCACATATGAGGGACCCTTTGATTACATTGGGCCCAGGTAGATAATACAAAATGGTCTTCCAATCTCAAGACTCTTAATTTAATCACATATTTAAAGCCTCTTTTGCCAAGTAAGGTAACATATCTATAGGTTCTGGGGACTAGGATGTGGGCGTCTTTGGGGGGCTGTTATCCTGTCTATTACACTTTTCATGGCTAATTTCATGGTTAATTTGGAGAGCTCTGCTAACACCAGAATGTGTTCTCACGTGCTAAGTGTTTTACATGCCTCTTCATTCATTCTTCACGGTAACTTCGTACAGTGGACACCGTTATCAAATCCATTGTATATATGAGGACACTGAAGCTCAGAGAAATGAAATCGCTTGCCAAAGGTTGCATACACTGGGCATTTGCCCTCATTTGTTTAATTAGCAACCCCTATCCTGTCTTTCCCTAGCTCCATCCCTGTCCTCTTATAGGCATCTAGGTAACTGTAGTCTCCTATGACCCCTGGGGGACTAGTCACATCCAGGGGAGGTCACCTTAGATTTGGAAACAGTTGCAGATGCGGAATTTTAATTTTTTTTGGTGCATTGTTATTTTTTTCTGCCTAGATTTTTATTTTTTTATCCTTAACAGTCAATATTTTTGTGAGCCTCAATTATTTTGATTTCCATAAATTTTATCAAGTGGTTGGTAAATTCAGTCTTCAATCTGAAGACTCGGGCTTAACGTAGTCCAGGAATGGGATGTCATGTATCCTGGAGTCTGATCAGCATTCCATTCACTCTGCTTTCTTCTCCAGGGGCACTGATTACTCATACGGCAGTCCATTGTCTATTGTCCGTGTTCTTGATCAATTTGCTGCTCTCCAGTTCCTTTCATCTTTGCCTTCTTTGCCATCCGGGTTATTTTTTCAAGCCTGTCTTCAGGTCGCTGATTTTCTGCAACATTGGTTCTGCTCCTTACTCGTAATGGCGTGTTGGATTCTGGAAATGGCTTTGTTTTCCACAATTCTCCCCACAGCTCCTCGAGGTTTATTTTCTTTCTTAGTACTTTTCCTTATCCACTCTCCTCTTAGCGCATGTTTTGTAGACCCCATGTGTTGGCATCACTCTCGGTCTCTCCTTTTGAATCCCCTGGATTTCGTGGCTGTTCGAAACAACAGGTGTCGGAGGCCAAGCCCTGTGCCTCCTGGACTGCGTGGTCGGGCCACATGCTTTTTCACTTATTTCCCTCCATCCCTTACACAATATTCCTAACTCTGCTTCTTCTTCCCCCTACCTTTTTTTCAGCCCTCATGTAAGAAATCGGGAGCAAAAAGGTGGATCCTGGGGTCACACCTGTTGTTCATGTTGTCCCACATTGGGAAATGTGAGTGCTAGAGGTGGGTGAGATGGGGGAGTAGTTAGTCCACATCAGAGCAACATGCTTGGGGTTTTGAGAGCAGGAACTGAAGCTGGATGCCCTGCGTTCAAATCCCAGCTGTGCAGCTTCTAGGCTGTGCACTCTTGGGCAGGTGATTTCGCTTCTCTGAGCTTCAGCTTCCTCATACAAATGATGGAGATAAAAAGCGTGCCTACCTTATGAGTTTTCATGAGGAATAAATGAGAAGGCATGTGTAACACTTACCACATAATAGTGCTAAGGTGCTATTAGCTTAAAAAAGGAAAGAAAAGATAGAAGTGCTTCTGATGCTATAAATAACTCAGGTTAGAAAATCTCTCCCCGAAGCCTCATCACCCACTCATTCCTATCCCCACTGTGCCTTGTAGGGGAACAGGGGCTCCTTTTTGTGACCCATCTTTTCTGAGGCCCTCCCATGCATTCAGTTGATGTCTTCTCCAAATCAGGACACATTCCTGGTGTTTGCCAAAATTTCCTCTACTTCCTCATTGCCCTCTTTGGAGAAGAGGCATTGTGTGTGATGTCTGGTAGGTTCTCATAGTGGGGTCCAAGTTGTACCATGTCTTGCAAATATGCATCCAGGTGTGAGGCAGGTGGTTGACAGTTTCAGCCCTAATGACTTTTCTCCTCTTCCATTTCCTTGTATTGGTTTTTGTCTGGTCATATTGGATAGTTTCCAGCAGGGGTAGGGGTTATGGCTGCCTCTCCTACTGCCCTGGCATTTTTAAAAAATGCCACTGAGTTTATTATTTTTAAGTATAGAGGCCACATCTGTTTGAGGCAGAAAGCCCAGAGAATGCTAGGATCTTCCTGTCTAGTCTGGAGCAAGTCTCTCTTGACTGCCGTCTGACGGGGGCCTGGGTTACCTCTTGTTTCTTGCTTCATGCCCACTGCCCTCATTTGCTGCCGTACAGCTGAGCACCGTGGGTCCACCTGCCCCTCTGTCCCCATTCTGAGGGTTCACTGAAGGAGGCAATGGAACATGACAAGGGTGAAAGCAGGTTGTGCATGTGGTGAAACTGTTTACTTGGTATGGGAAAGGAAGAGGAAGACTCAGGGTGTGGGAATCATAAGTCATAGGTTTCCCTAAGTCTGAGCAGACAAAACACTCCACTTTACTTCTGGGTAAAATGTTTTTGAATTAAGGCAGGAACCGAGGATAAGGTCTTGAAGTTTGAAAACCTGGATAAGGGACTCGTTTGTCCTACATATTTATTTAACCTCTCTGGTATTTGAATTCTTCTTCTGAGAAGAGCAGCAATAACACACCCCAAATAAGGCTGGGAAGATTAAAAAGGAGATCTATATAAAAATACTCAGCTCAGGGGCCGATGCATACTGGATGCTCAATAAACATCCATTTGAACTGCATCCACACGCATGTACCCTACCAGTTGTCATAACTTGAAAGTGTGAAAGGGTCTTGTTCAAACTCCGCATATCACCCTGAAAACTCAAAATGCTAAAGACAAAAACCCATGTGCATTCACCTTGATTCTAGAAACATCTACAAGTTGGGAAGTTTCCAGGCAAGGATCTGGAGATGAACAGAGGGAAGTCCTACTTTCGGGAAGCTCACAGTCTAAAGTGGGAAACACTTGAAGATCAAAGTGTGTGGAAAGTTTGCACCATACATAAGGGCATGCTGAGCTTCCAGAAGGTGGTGTGACAGTCATGGGAACTTGCTAGAGATTGAATATGCATTTTCAAAGGAGAGGAGGTGTCCCCAGGGAGACAGGAAATTCAGGCAGAGAAAGGAGCACATGGCAATAAAGAGAGGTGTTGAAAAGCCCCCACCCACTCCCTACCATGGTGACAGTTTGGTGCGGGTGAGGCTCAGAGACTGTGGGGCTGGGAGCTGGGCTATTTACCCTCACTCCCTAGGACTGGCTTTTCATTCATCAGCCAAGTTCATGTTGGGTGAATGCTGTGTGTTCTGTGCAAGGGATAAAGGAAAATAGGAGGGAAGAAGATTAAGGTGCTGCATGCCAACCCCAATGCAGGCTGAGCCAAGGTGTTTAGAAGGAGCCTTTACCCTCTCTTCTTACCACCAGGCATCTGCCCTCTTGAATCAGCACACCGGCAAAGTTCATTCTTGAGTCAGATCTTTAACCCGCCATGGGAACCCTCTTGCAATGGAAAATCCTGGGCCCCAGGAGGTGAGGATGGGTGGACCTCCGTGCTGGGGGTCACCTGGGAGCCTGTGACACTGTGATTTCTCCTCTTCCTCTCTCCCTCTCTTCTGCAGCAATGGAATGGCAGGGACACGGCCCTCATGGTCACCCGTGTGGTCAACCACAGGCGCTTCTCAGCCACGGTCAGTGTGGCGGACACTGCCCAGCGCAGCGTCAGCAAGTACCGCTGTGTGATTCGCTCGGATGGTGGGTCTGGTGTGTCCAACTACGCAGAGCTGATCGTGAAAGGTGAGTGCCACCAGCCTGTGCCTCTTCCCCAATGGCTGTGTTTCCTGGGTCTCCTCCACTGCCCTCCCTACTCATCCCTGTTTCTCGTCTACTGTGTCTTCCCCCATCCAGTAGAAGAAGACATGAATTTCCAATCACCCTGCCCTCCTGCCCCCAACACAAACCTCCTCAGAGAGGATACTATTGTAAAATCATGCAGCGTTGCATATTATTCAAAGTTGAGTCTCACATACAGGAGTCATATGTGTAAGCCTGTGGGCTATATAACACAGACGGTCCCCAAGTTTGGCCTTATTTTGTATTTAAAGTTAGAATGAACAAATGTCCTTGTGTTTTGGTGGCACTTGATTGCAGTTTTCTCATACTGTTGTTTCCAAGAGATTTTTGATTGAAAACTCAATACAATGACAACATTTTCGCAGGGCTTTTGAAATAAATAATCCCCACCCCACGGTCCTTGATTCAATTCTTTTCAATTTTCTTGTTCTTGCTCACCTTGAGATACTGTTTACATGCTTTCCATTAAAATATGCACATTGTTTTCTTTTCTGCTTCTCTTAAGAAGCTGGATAGCCCATTTATTTTTTGAAACCCCATAATCTTTGTTTTCATGCTTAATGGTCATATACTATTTCATCAAGTGAATTATCCTATTTTTAAAAATCATCCTATTTGCAGTCATTTGGGTAATTCCAGGTATTTTTGTCTTTTCTTTCCTTCGTGTATGTAACAATTAACACCTCTGTGCAGTTCTTCTGATGAGAACATTTTTATTCCACTAAACCAGATTATTTCCTAAGGATAAATTCCCTGGAGGTAGACTTGATAGGTCAAAAATATGAGCATCTTTATGGATTTTTCTTTGTGTTGCAATATTGCTTTTGCAAAAAAACGGCTTGACAGTTTACACTGGCAACAGTGGCGTATGGATGTACTTGTTTTACTGATGTTATGTTCACTGACTAAAATTTTAATATAGCAAAATTTGGTGAGTGAAATAATGAAGCTGTTCGTGTTATGCCAGCTGTAGAATGACACCCAGTGTGTTTGAAGGAAAAAAACATTGATCGAGCCCCCGAGGTTCCCCTGAGTTGGTTTCTTTGGTCAAAGGATGGGTTGGCGGGAAAACCCTGACCTCTCTTTGCTGGCTGTGTGTACCTGGGGGCCTGACCCAGCCAGACAGGGGGCTTCAGTCTGTGATTCTCTATCCTGCCCGTCTTGACTCTATGGATAGTCACGTGGCTGATTACGTGTCGTCATTCGGATCTCAGTATAAACGTCATTATGTCATCCTCTCCTAGAGAACCTCTCTGTCCCCCTCCCTGCCCCCCTTTCCTGGTGGTCACTTTCTGTCACATCAGCTTGTCTCCTCTCTATATGGTTCTTATCCCACTTCAAAGTGACAGTTTACCTGTCTTTGTTTACTGGGTGATTTTCCGTCTCCCCTTGTAGGATATAAGCTCTATGAGAGGAGGGGTGTCGTGCTTACTGTAGTGCCCGGAGTGCCTGGTTCTGAGTACGTGGAGCCGTGTGACATGGCCAGAGTTCAACTGTTCGGACCTGCACAATCCATCCTTCCCTAAGGCTCAACCTTAAAGGAAGTTGTGGAATGATGGATGAGTGAATGAGTTATTGGCCTCAACAGGAATTCATTTCATCACCAGAATGCCGTGAACCCTTATGCAAAAGATCAACAAATTAGTCATGAGCAGAACAATAGGAAAAAAATCCATCTTTAAATTTGTTTACAGGGAGTGCCATTCATATAGAAAATAAGTCATCCCTTTGATTGCATGAGGCTCCTATTGTTGCTGTTTTGGTGCCGTAAAATTGGTTTGGGCGACACAGTGGCCTTTGCAGGCTTTTCAGGTGCTCAGTGAATGTGTGAGTTCCTGAGCTGTCCCCCTGCAACGCTCCTTCTACCTCTTTTATGAGGTTGGCCTCTCGCACCAACAAATGGAACCAGAAAACTCTCGGGTTTTTTTTTTGTTTTTTTCCTTTTTTTCCTTGTTCAGTTGCAGGGCAGGGAGCCATGGGAAGACAAATTAGAGGCTACTGCGACAGAGAATGGTGACGGATCCTTGCCTTTATTTGGAGACGTAGCCACGGTTTAGCAAGATAGCGGTTTGTCCTTTGCTAGCTGTGCGGCCTTCGCCCCGGGTGCACCAGCTGGGCCTGTTGGTATGTCCCTGCTGCTCTGAATCCCCTCACCTGCAGCCCGTCCTACTCCAGCTTAGGCAGGTGCCAGGTGCTCTAGATCTCCACAGTGGCAGTGGTGGATTGGACTACCTGTGACCTGTCTCCTTTTGTTACACCTTGATGAGATGTGTCCGTATTTTTGGCATGGGTTATCACTTTTATTAGGGTCCATTCCCCCCCATTTTAATATTCAAATGGTAGTAAGCTAGGACCTTGGTCCCTGGAATGCAGAGAAGTCCCTTCACATATGTTATCTCGTTTTATCCTAATTGCAGCTCTGCACGTTGGTTTTATTTTATTATATCTTATTTTATAGCTGGGAGAACTGATACAGTTTGAGAAACAGAGGGTCGTCCTAAAGGGGCAGAGCTGGAGTCCGACCTGGGTCTGGTTCATGCTGTTAATACTTCAGCCACACCTGAGGGGCCTGCAGGTTGTGGCCTTGTTGGCACCTGGTATCACAATGTCACAAGCAGTGCTGCGGGGCCCAGAGAGCAGGCAAGCAGCTAGGGCTCGTGGCAGGAGTCCCTGGGCCTGTCTGGCTAACTTACCAGTTTGACCCATGCCTGCCCCTGTTCGACTCTCGGCTAACTTCCAGGTGCCTGGCGAAACACATTTAACCTTTCTCTCTACACACACACACACACACACACACACACATTCTCCTACAAGCAAAACAAGAAAATAAAAGGCAGGGACACCCAGAAGCAGAGGAAACTGGTCACCCTGGAGTGTGTGCCCAGGGACCCATTCGAAGGCAGCAGACTGGAGCGTTTGAGGGAAACTGTCTGATGAAGAATGACTCACTTACCTCTTAAGAGCCCTTTGCCTCTGCTGAGCCAGGATGCTTAAGTACTTAATACTGAAGTATTTGTACTCGTAAGAAAAGAAAGAGAGGGAAAAATATTAATCTTCCTTCTGAGAAGGGAGAAAATCTGAAAAACAAAGGCAAAAAAAAAAAAAAAGGATTCTCAAGGGTTAAGTGCTGCCCGTGGGATGGGCTGTGGCCCCAACATCCTCTTCCCGAGTGCTGGCAGGTTTACGCGTCACCCAGACGGGAGAGCTGAGGGGCTGGGAGCCACCAGCGACCCTGGGACATCACAGAAGGAAACCATGCCTGTGTGGTTTCCCTCCACACAGGTTTCCTCCATTTGGTTCCAAGTCAGAGACAGGAGAGAACTCTGGGGCCGGAATGCTCGGGTTTAATCCCAGGCCCATCTTGTCCCAACTCTGTGACTTCAAACATGATATAAACCTCTCTGGACCTCTGCTGGCTCATCTAGGAATAGGAATATGGGATTACTTCGCTCAGAAGGCACTGTGAGGACTGCATGTGATAATGGATGCAGAAGTTCTTACAACAGTGCCTGTTTTTTGTACTGTAATGTGTTTGTTAAATAAAATGAATAAATTGCCCATGGGGGTGGAATTTCTTAGGCAAGGAAGTACAGTGGGGAAGGGCTCCAAGGGCGGGGACAGGACATCTGACCCAGGTGCCGATTTGATTAGCATCTCTGTGGCCATGCAGGAATCATTTAAGGCCTCTGCAAAGTGGGGTCTGGCCGGTGCTCCCTCCCCATGGAGTGATGTGCTGGACAGAGGAAAAGGGGGAGGAAATATAAAAGGGTGGCTTGGGAACATCTAGGGCATGGGGTCCCTACAGGTCAGAATTCTCTGGGTCACCTTCTGTGTTCACCACCGATGAGTCAGGAAAGCTCATGCAGGAATCTTGGGACAAAGGAAAGGTAGCTGGTCCCGCTTGTCCTCCGCCATGTGGCCGCATGGGCCATCCCTTCCCCTGGCATTGCTCTTGCAGAACTCTGACCTCACTGCAGCTGGGAGGTCACCGGGTCCCTCAGCACCCATGGGTGCCAGGAGCCGGAGGCCCCAGTTCTGGCTCCCCTGGCAGGTGCTTACACTGAGTGGAGCAGCAGAGGCCCAGGCTGGGTCTCTGTCTCTCCCCGAACAGCCATGTTCACAGCTGGCTGGCTCGCAGCTCCTGTGCGATTCCGAGATAGTAAAGATTGGAGCTTCAGAAGATGCCGCCTAATTTGAGTGTAGATAATATCAAATTCTCAGGGTGACACACAGGCTGAAATGAAAGCAAATTGGAATTACTTAATTCCGAAGAGCTGTTTATCGAGTTGTGATAATGTACTTGGATATACCTTAGATTACGCTGTAATTGAGGTTTCGCTCAATTGAAAATTCGGCCCTTCAACCTACCTGTTCCAGACCAGTGCTCATAAATGTTCTCCTTCTCTCCCCTGTTTCTGATTTTCGAAGCGTCTTCTATTTCAAGGTGTTTTAGCTTGACTCAAGGACGTGAGTGTCTTCCACCAAAGTTACACAGGTGCATCTTGACGAAAATTTTCTAATTCATGAAAAGTTTGTTGTTGGGGGTGATTTTTAAACCAGTCTTCTAACTCCATTGAACAACCTACCTGGTACTCAGAGTACTTGATCAATATGGGAATTAGTGCCCAGAAGAAATGTAAAACTGGTGCTGATTGTCAGATGTTCTGGTTCAAATACTGTTGTAACTTCCTCCCAAAGGAGCTTGGTAGGGTCGACAATAGGAATTGTTGATCTAAACACACAATGAGCTTCAATCTCAGTCCTGGCCCCAGGTGCCTGGCAATTTCAGCAGATCATGTATTCACCCTGGGGCACATTTTCCTCATCTGTGTAATGGAAGTGGACATACATGTTTGGGTCCTTATGCGAGGGAGATGCTATAGCACATGTGTGGATCCTAGTGCTGGGTAGGCACCACGGAATTATTTATTTCTGTAACTGCCAGTAATTGTCTTTTTACCATTATTATTAAGAAATGTTGCCCAAGGACATTGTCTATTATTCCTTGTCCTGGCTTAAAGGAATGCTATTTTGTAAGTACTATGGAAATTTAAATTTAGGTCATCGTAAGGTCTCCCTCTTTTGAATTGGGATTGAGGTCATCCAATCCAGCCCATTGGTCCAAGTCAGTTGCAGAAACGTTTTACTCACATTGCACTGTCTTTTCTTTTTTTTTTTCTTTCTTTTCCTTTTTAAAATATTTTTTCCGACATTTAAAAGCTTCTTGGGATTGTATCGGGTTTGGGCACATAGAGCCTGCATTCTGGGATGGCAACAGTGTGTTCCTTGGCAGCCCCATGTGGGCGGCACATGCCCCGCAGTTGACCACTGTCCAAACTTGGCGCGTTTTGCTTACTCACTAGTCTGGTTCCTGCAGTGATTTGCATTTACAGCCTCTGGTTCAAAGGTGGAGTGGCTGGAGTAGCTGGTCACTCCTGTCTTTGTTTGCTTTATAAAGGTTTATTGAGTCCAGCGATATGTCAGGTACTGGAATAAGCTCATAGTCGAGTGGGAAGAATTGTGCAAACCTATATTGTATGGCTGTGCCGTTTGCGTTGGCCGCCTACCACCCTACCTCACTAACCCTAACAATGACCCTGTGATGTGGGTGCTGTTAGCACCCTCCTTTTACTAATGAGGGCATGAAGACTTGTGGTAGAGGTTGTGCAGCTTTCCAAGGTCACACTGATTGTAAGTGGCAAGGCTAGGCCTGCCTGAGCCTCAGCCATGCTCTCTTTTATACCACATTCCTTGCAAAATCCAGCAGCAGGCCCTGCATTTGGGTGTGAACTAAGGAAATACAGTGGATGCAATGACTGATACAGTCTGGGAAAGTCTGGGAGGGCTTCTCAGAGTGCTCCCATCCTGGCTGAGTCCTGTGGCCTGGCAGGTTCATGAGCAGGAACAGCCTGGGTCAGTTTTGAGACAAGAGTAGGTAGCACGTTTGAGGCTGGACATGTAGGTAGGAGGACATTTGCAGAGTCTTTGTACTAGAATAGAGGCTGGAGCTTTATTCTGTGGGAATCAGGGCGCTCTGATGGGCCCCCATCCGTGGCCCATGGACAGCAGTGCACACACTGTGAGGCTGGATCCTGCTTCTGGCTCTTTCCCCTCCCTGGTCCTGCCTGTGCCCAGTGGAACACAGTTGTCAGGCAGCTGGCTGTGGTGCAGGTTTCAGCCTGTGTCTGGAAGAAGAGTGATGGTAAAGGCAAATGGGATTGGGCCCTAGAAGCAGACTGGGGGCAGGAGTTTGAGTGCGAGGCATTTATTTGGGCTGCTGAGAGCTAAGACAGGAAAGGAAGGGCAGCCAATAAAGGGGGCATATTCAAGCAAGTGACCACCGTGGGCATCTGGAGCTCAACCTACTGGGGAATTCCGTGATGCAGTGTGCAAGGGAGTTGGGTATTTGCACCTTAATTCCCTCCCGTCATTGGTTGAGGGCTGCTCCTGGGGTGTTAATTTTCTGGCTTTACTGTCCTGTCACACAGGCCATAGGGGCCCCCCTGGGGCTTTGCAGAAAGCTCACAGCCATTGAGATTCAGGTAGGACAGTCTGGCAGTGGGAAGTTGGCCTGCAGTCACTGCAGTCACAAGGCCTGAGAGATGGCAATGGGACACACAGCCACTGCTACAGAGGATCCTGCAGCATCTGTGGCCTCCGAGGTAACCAAGACTGCTGGCTCCTGCCTCGTCAGTGAGAGCAGCTGTGGGGGGCAAGCGTGTGCTAGGAGAAGAGGAAAGCTAGGACCCGCTGTGAGCACTGTGCTTGGATAGCCACTGAAGCACGCCAAGGCTGCCCTCAGAACTGAACTCCAGAGCATCCGTTCCTGTTCTCTGCCCATCCTCAGAGGAAAGGGGAGCTGGAGGATGGTAGCACCCAGTGGTTGGAGAGCAGGCTTGGGGTACAAGAGCCTGGGCTGGAATCTGGCCTTTGCCCTGTAAACTCTGCCTTCTAAGTTTATCCAGCACCCACCACCCTCCACCATCTCCATTGTCAACACCCTAGATCAGGGGTCGGCAGACTTTTCCTGTACAGGGCAGGACAGTCAATAGTCTCAGTCTTGGGGGCCCCACAGTCTCTGCTGCAACTGCTTGGCTCTGCTTTTGTGCAAACAGCTGTAGAATATATGTAAATGAGTGAGCATGTGCCAATAAAAGTCTATTTACAGAAGCAGGCAGAGGGCTGGATTTGGCCCGCAGTTTGCTGACCACCACATGGGACCACACCCCCTCTCTATTCTACTGTGAGACTCTTCCAGCTTCTTCCCTGCTCCACTCTTGCCCCGCTGAGGTCTGTTCTCTATGTAGCAGCCTGAGGGATAGTTGGAAAACAAGATAAGTCATGGCTTTTTCCTGCTCAAAACCTTCCAATATTTCCTATCACACTCAGAATAAAATCCAAACTTTTTAAACATGACCTCTAGATCCGTTCCCTGTCTATCTTTTTGATTCCTTACTTTCCACCCCCATATTTGTCCCTTCATTCTCTTCTCTAAACACATTTGCCTGAACCACACCAAGCTAGTTCTGACCTCAGGACCTTTGCACTTGATGTTCTCTCTTTGCCTGAAATACTTTTCTTCCAGATAATTATGTGGCTCGCTTGTTTTGTTCACTCCAGTCTCTGCTCAGATATCAGCTTCTCAGAGAGACCCCCTCAACCACCTTATCTAAAATAACACCCCCTTCACCCCTTCCCATTGTCACTCTGTACCTTGGTACTATGCTTTGTGTTCTTCCTGGTTCTTGTGACTACCTGACATTGCCATTGCCATCGATTTGTGCGTCACCATCTTTCCTGCTAGAATACAAGCTCCCGAAGGAAGAAGCCTTGCCAGTCTTGTTTCCTGTGGACCCACAGCACCTAGGACGGTGCATGGCATATAGAAGGTGCTAAACACCTGCTATGCCCAATGGGGAGTTCTCAAGTCCTTACCTTACAAGTACATGGCAGTGTTTGAGACCCCCCCCCATTTCTTTCTTTTTAAGCCTCACATCATTGTTCGAGCTCCTGCTTTTCCTTCTACCTCTGAGGAAGTTTTGTCCCCTTTACAGGTGCCTCTTTCTTTATAGCTTCCTTTGTTTTGCCTTCATTCTTTTCTTCCTACCATGGAAGCTGTAAGTTTTGTAATTCTCTGTGTGTGCCTCCTATGGCCTTTCTTTGCCCTACCTTGGTTGCAATGTGGGGGTTAAGTCGACCTGCTGGAGCTGTGCTGCTTATGCAGTCTACATTAGGATGGTCATTTAAACAACTTTTGGGCCTTCTTTAATGCCTTTTAAAGGAAGGCTTGCCTCAAGGTGAGTTCTACCTATTTCCCCAAGAGTCCCGCATACTGGGGAGTATGTGTTCCAACTTCCGTCTAAAAGTTTAACAACTTTTTATGTCAGATTTAGCTCATTTCCTCTCCCTGCTCCCATGCCTGACCTTGACTTTCCAGGAAGACCCTGTTTCAGAGCAGAGAAACCTCAGCATCCGCATCTTCTCCGTAGGTTTCATCCTCTGCAGGAAGATATCCTGGTGCTCAAGTTCTTATTTTTCGTCTTTGAGTCATAAGTTTTGTGAATGGGTTGCATCATTTTTACTATGACTGTTATTGTCAAGAACACACAGGTAGCAAATCAGAGGTCTTGAGTTCAAATTCTGGCTCTGCCCGTATTAGCTATGTGAATTAGGAACATCATTTCCTGATTTGCTAATTATAAAATGGAATAATGAAGCCAGCTCCTCTAGATTTGGGGGAGGGGTTATGGATATGGAAATTGTTTGTAAATAAAGTGCTGTACCTACATTAAAGCTCTTCTCCATCAATCTCTGTCATCCCGACATTTGCCAGCTACCTAACCTTGGCCTCTGACTCCCTCACTGTTCAATGATGTCACCACTAGCTTTTTATGGCAAGAGAGAAATGACCGATGGGAGAAAAGTGGGAAACTTCACTTGAACATATGTGTGGGGGGGAGGCTAACCGGGAGATATTATGTATATTGTATTCCATATGGGCACAAAGACAGCCTTATTTCTAAAAAAGTGTAAATGTGGATAAATAAAACCTGACAAGTATTGGTTTCCTTGAATTATTTTGACTACTTTATCAGCTGCATGCTGATGTGTTGCATTAACACTTTTAACACATTTGGAAATTAAATCAAATGGCAATTGCATTAAATCCTCATTCACTTGGAACATTACCCTCCTGTGTTCAAATGGAAGAATGATCTGAGATATGGAACAAGCAGCAAAGTCTGTAGTTAGCTACCATTTGTGGGTCATTTACTGCACACTGGACACTTTGCTGGCTATCTTCACATGATTGTATTCAATCCTCACCAGGGCCCTTGCTGCAAATGAAGAGGGTGCTGAAGCCTGATCACCCAGCCTCATCAGAGTCACACAGTCTAGGGCCTGCCCTCTTCCTACTGTAAATGAGACTATTTTCTGACCCTCCTTATGCTAATTTTCCATAGTGTTTCATGCTGTGGCAGATACATATGGAATAAGTTCCAGCCTCAGCTAAACTCAGTTATACCATGGGCTCCAGATTCAGAAGAAGGCTCAAGATTATTACCTTTGTCCCCTCACTGGAGACTACTTTATCTCTGAAATACTGCAGCCTCTGCAGGGACCAGTGGTTCTTAACCTAGGGTGATTTCCCCCCAGGGAACATTTGGCAATGTTGAAGACATTTTTGATTGTCATGACTGGAGAGGGGGTACTGGCATCTAGTGGGTAGAGCCCCGACATGCTGCTAAACATCCTGCAATACATAGCACAACAACCCCTACCCACCCCCCCGCCAAAAAAAAAAACGATCCGGCCAAAAAGGCCAATTGTGTTGGCCAGCCCCAGCCCCACGGGAGGCCTTTTTAACCCTGATGCCCTAGTGTTTATCTGTATCCTGTGGACTTCTGGCTGGTGGGGCGTGAGCTGTGGGGAAAGGAAGACAGAGCTGGTGATGTGGCTGTGAAGAAATGATTCTGCTTATCTGAGCCCCAGTATCCCTGTCTGGAAAATGGACATGGACTTCTAGTTTACTCTGACTCTGACCCTTTGCCTTTCCTCCCCCATTTTCCCACTAAACACCCGTGGAGACCCAGTAAGAGGAAGAAGCAGACTAACTCCCCAGTGCCAAGCTCTGTGAGAAACTCCCACAAACTCTCAGGCCAAAAAGCTGCAAACAGGTGTGCCTCCCTTCTGTTGAGGAGAGTGGTGAAGTAGCTGCCCAGCCAAGGACTAAGTTTCCCAGCCCTCCTTGATCTTACTAGAGCCATGTGGTTAGCTCTAGTGAAAGGAATGTGAGCAGGACTTCTGCATATTCTACCAAAGAGTTCAAAAATATATTCCTAGATATTTTATTTTCTTTGTTGCTGTTGTGAATGGTATTGAGTCTTTGATTTGGCTCTCAGTTTGACTGTTGTTGGGATATCGGACTGCTACTGATTTCTGTACATTGATTTTGTAACCCGAGACTTTGATGAATTTGTTTATCAATTCCAGTAGTTGGAAGATTCATGGCAGAATCTTTGGGGTTTTCTAGATATAAGATCATATCATCAGCAAAGAGCAATAGTTTGACCTCTTCTGCCCCATTTGGATGCTCTTGATTTCCTTCTCTTTTCTGGTAGCTCTGGCTAGGACTTTCAGCACTGTATTGAATAGAAGCAGTGATAGAGGGTAACTTTGTCTGGTTCCAGTTCTAAAAAGGAATGCTTTCAATTTTCCCCCATTCAGTATGATGTTTGCTGTGTCTTTGTAATATACGGCTTTTATCATTTTTAAGTGAGTCCCATCTATGCCTATTTTGTTAAGCGTTCTTATCATAAAAGGTGTTGAATTTTGTCAAATGCTTTTTCTGAGTCTATTGAGAGGCTTATATGGTCTTCGCTTTTACTTCTATTTATGTGGTGAATTACATTTATATATTTGCATATGTTGAACCATCCCTGCATCTCTGGGATGAAGCCCACTTTGTTGTGATGGATTACATTTTTGATAAGCACCTGAGTTTGGTTTACCAGGATTTTATTGATAATTTTTGCATCTATATTCATAAAAGATGTTGGTCTGTAGTTTCTTTTTTTGTTGCGTCCTTTCCTGGTTTTGGTATCAGGGTGATGTTGGCTTCATAAAACATATTGGGGAGGATCCCTTCCTTCTTGATGTTGTGGATTAATTTCTGCAGGATAGGTAGGCACCAGTTCTTTTTTGCACGTCTGGTAAAATTCGGGTGTGAAACCATCTGGTTCAGGACTTTTCTTTTTAGGAAGGTTTTTAGTGCTGTTTCAATTTTGGTACTTGATATCGGTCTATTCAGGAATTCTATTTCTTCATGATTGAGCATAGGGAGGCTCTGTGTTTCTAAGAATTTGTGCATTTCCTCCACATTTTCAAGTTTTGTGCATAGAGGTTTTTATAGTATTCATAGATGATATTTTGTATTTCTGTGGTATCAGTTGTAATAAGACCTCTACAGGGAGAACTATGAAACACTGAGGAATGAAATAGCAGAGGATGTAAACAAGTGGAAAACTATACCATGCTCATGGGTCAGCAAAATCAGCATTGTTAGAATGTCTATACTACCCAAGATGATCTAGAGATTCGATGCAATCCCTATTAAAATACCAACATCATTTTTTTTCAGATCTAGGAAAAATAATTCTATGTTTCATATGGAACCAGAGAAGACCCCATAAAGCAAAAGCAATCTTAAGCAAAAGGAAAAAATTGGGAGGCATCAATTTACCAGATTTCAAGCTATACTACAAGGCTATAGTAACTAAAACAGCATAGTACTGGCACAAGAACAGAGACATAGAACAATGGAACAGAACTAAGAACCCGAATATAAAACCATCCTCATATAGCCATTTAGTCTTTGAAAAAGCAGACAAAAACATACACTGGGGAAAACAATCCTTTTTCAATAAATGGTGCTGGGAAAATTAGATAGCCATATGTAGAAGACTGAAACAAGATCCGCACCTTTCACCTCTCACAAAAATCAACTCATGGTGGACAACAGACTTAAACCTAAGGCATGAAACTGTAAGAATTCTAGAAGAAAATGTTGGAAAAATGCTTATAGACATTGGCCTAGGAAAAGAATTTATGAAGAAGATCCCAAAGGTAATCACAGCAACAACAAAAATAAATAAATGGGACCTAATCAAATTAAAAAGCACAACCAAGGAAACTATCATGAGAGCAAACAGACAACCTACAGAATGGGAGAAAATATTCACATGCTACACATCCAATAAAGGACTGATAACTAGAATCTATTTAGAACTCATGAAAATCAGCGAGAAAAAAAATCAAACAACCCTACCAAAAAGTGGGCAAAGGACATGAACAGAAACTTTTCAAAAGAAGATAGACTAATGGCCAAGAAACATACAAAAAAATGTTCAACATCTCTAATCATCAGGGAAATGAAAATCAAAACCACAATGAGATATCACTTATCTCCAGTGAGAATGGCCTTTATCAAAAAGTCCCAAACAATAAATGTTGGCATGGATGCGGAGAGATAGGATCACTCATACCCTGCTGATGGGACTGCAAATTAGTACAACCTCTGTGGAAAGTAATATGGAAATACCTCAAAGAGCTACAAGTAGAACTACCATTTGATCCAGCAATCACATTACTGGGCATCTACCAAAGGAAAAAATGACATTCTATAAAAAAGACATCTGCACTCAAATGTTTGTAGCAGCACAATTCACAATTGCAAAGATGTAGAAACAACCCAAGTGCCCATCAATACATGAATGGATTAATAAAATGTGGTATATGTATACCATGGAGTTCTACTCAGCCACAAAAAACAGTGGTTATCTAGCACCTCTTGTATTATCCTGGATAGAGCTGGAACCCATTCTACTATGTAAAATGTCACAAGAATGGAAAAGTACCACGTTTACTCACCATCAAGTTGGTATTAATTGATAAACAGTTATGTGCACATATAGTAGTAACATTCATTGGGTGTTGGGAAGATGGGAGTGGGGAGGAGGGGATAGGTATACTCACCTAATGGGTGCAGTGCATACCATCTTGGGGACGTGCTTGAAGCTCTGACTCAGGTAAGGCAAAGGCAATATATGCAACCTAAACATTTGTACCCCTATAATATGCTGAAATAAAAAAATTAGAAGAATAAATAAATAAAAGAAAGAAAAAGAAAACAAACAAACAAAAAAAGAGTTTAAAAAATAGGTAGTCATTCCCCACTTTCTCTCTTCAGTTTTGGTTGGCTGGATGCAGACACATCCTAGCTCCTAGAAGGGGCCAGAGTCAAAATATTGAACATGCCTGGGTCCCTGAATCACCTTGTGGAGGAAAACTGCTAAGCAAGCCTGCTATTTAAGCAATAATAAACTATTATTGTGTTAAGCTACTAAGCTTAGAGTTTATTTGTTATAACAGCTAGTGCTATCCTAGTTAATATAAATTGGATCAAGAAAAGCCATTAGCTACTTCCCCAGGCTTAACCTCTTGAATCAAAGCTTTCTACCCTACCTGAAAGCAGATGGGGAGATACTTCTTCCTCTCCCACTGATATTGGGCTCAAAGTTCCAAATTTTGTACAATCTGAAAGCTAGGCAATCATCCTTTTTTGCCAGGTGTTGATGTTTTTAAAGATTAAAAAAAGTCTCTACCCAGACATTATTTTTTGGTGTAGAGTCTACAAATTCCAGAACAATGGTGGGCAGAAATTATGTTTTATGTTAAGGAAACGGGTGAGGGAGGGCTTTGGCTGTGGCCTATGATGCTCAGGAACTGCCAGGTGTGGCAACTTAGAAGTCCAATCCAGAAAGGTGGGTCTTCCACTAGGACTGGCGATCCTCCCATCAGGTAGGACTTGGCACACTAGGTAGGGTGTCCAGGGAAACAGTCCAAGGTAGCCCAGCTGGTAGTGGGAGCTGTCCTTGTGCACAGACTCATCCAATATGTCATTCCAAGCTGGTTCACCTGCCCATGACACCAGTGATTCCATCTGAGGGTGGGTGGGTTTGGAAAAGGAGGTGCAGGAAAGCATTTTGCACTTCCAAGACAAGCACCACCAATCAGTTAGAAAGGATTCTCATGAAGACACATTAAAAAGCAAAACAGGAGCAGTTAGCAGGAGGCAGATGCCAAAAATCAGTATCTCAGCAGTTGGGGTGGCAGTGGGTTCCCAGTGCAATCAGTGAGGTTCGTTATGCCCACATTGCATTGTTTTTAAACTCCACACACGTCCCCTGCTCAAGATGTGCTCAATCCTGGTCGAGGGAGCTCAGACCCAGTGTGCTTAGGGGCAGAGGTTTACATTGGAAGAGATGTAGCCTCCATTCTGTCACTAATTAGACTTAAGTGACCATTTCTGGGGACCTCAACTTCACTATTTGTCAAAAGAAAGTGTTGTATTATACAGCTGGGGTTCAAACTTATTCCTCCCTTAAACAATGGAATGCCTTCCTAAAATAGTACGAAAAACAAATGATGTAGTTCTGCAGAATCTTGGAGCTCCTAGAATAGTATAAAATCTCTATATCCTGACTACCTGGATGGGTGGATTTCTTTGTTTCTTTAAAGTTTTTTTTTTCCTTAACCCAGATGATCCTTCTCCTTTTTCATGCTTTCCTAAACCTAGTAGAAAAAGGGGCTAGGATTTAGCCTCTTTTCTTTTAAAATGAAATGTGCTCACACCAGCTTTTCATTATTAATCAGAGTAGCATGCCTGTTGCTTTTTATGTGTATACAGGGGCAGATGTGACTCGCTTTCAACCCAATAAATGGAGACTGTTCTTTCTGATGGAATGCGGCCGGGTGTATGGAGCAGGCAGTTATTGGCAGAGCAGGCGGATTGTCTGTTCTCAGTGAGGGAAAGCCTTGTATTTGAGTTAATCAGCGGCACAATGTGCTCTGTGGTTTGCTCTTTTAATCTCACGCACATGTGAATGAGGAGCTGCTGGGGCCCCAGCAAGACAGCGCTATGATTTCCTGTGTCTGAGCAAGCAGTTGGAAATGCTCTTCCTAAGGGGAGGTGGGGAGGCTGCTCTTGAGAGTTGCACAAGCAGGGTTGGATTCCACTCTTGGTTCTGCTTTTTTTGCTGTTTCATGAAACTCTGCAAGTGAGTGAGCCTCAGTTTCTCCATCTGTAAAAAGGGACAGAAGGATGTCACTTGCCTCATATTTTCTGAGGCTTAGTGAAATAAAGCATGGAAATCACAGGGTGTGAGACCTACTTCAGACCAGCTGGGAAAGTTCAAAGTTCAAAGTTCATGTGACAATGTTATTTGTCCTCTATACTGTTTAGTTTTCCTCTCTCTGCGCAAGCAGAAAGGCTACGCTCCCCGGCTCCCTTCATGTGGGTGGGGCCACAGGAACGTGTGCCAAAGTGATATATGCCCCTTTGAGGCCAGGCCCATAAAACATCTCCCGTGTGGAGCCCCTCTCTTTCCTCCCACCCAGCTGTGACATTGGAGACCATGTGTCAGGCCAGGCAGCATCTCCAGATAGAAGCCTGGGGCCCTGCATGACTGTGTGGAGTTGAGCACCACCACTCCCCACCCAATAACCCCACCGGGCTGTGATGTGAAGGAGCAAAAGCTGAACCAATTGTGACTTGTCCCACTCATGAGGGTGGGCCAGAACCATTAGAAACATCATCCTGGCCACCTATATGGTGGACAGACACTGAGAGCCTCTGGATAGTGCCATAGTTCCCACTTGATATTTTGCGGGAGTCTAACAGTGACCAGAATAGAGGGTTTGCTGAGTCTAGACTCATCGCAAGGGGAGTTAGCTGATTCTTTCTGCCCGATGCCATTGGGACTAACTCATCTGAAGGCCTGTTCCTTCTTTCTGGACATTGCTGCCACAGGCACATCTGTACTCATCCTTGTGACTTTTCTTCTGTGAATCACCCCTGTGAACTGACCACCCCTTTTGTTCTTCACTATTTTCCCCTAGTTAGGTTAATGCAGTCTTTAAGTGGCCAACAAAGTTTGCAGGCCTGTGGACAAGGCTGACTCTTCCAGACATATTTGCGTGTGTCCGCAGAATGCCAGTCTTGGTTGACTTTACTCCTTGACTTCTGCAGTTTGCTGGGTATTGCATGTACCTAGGATATCTGCCCTTCCCACCCCACCCTTTCCCACTCTCCCTTATCCAGCCATGACTGTAGGACTCCTGATTGACCACTGGTCCCTAATGTCATCAATGAACTGTTCCACTGTCTTCAAAAATCACAGAAAAGACAGCTCATGTATTACGAATAGTGATTGTCTTCGCACAAGAGGGCTCGTGCCACATGTTCCTGGGGGTGTATCTGAGAAGAGCTCCCCAATCCCAAATTTATCTGCAACTAGGATGCCAACAGAAGTTACCCTCTCTTTTGAGATTGGGGTGGAATTAGCTCTCTGTTACATTTTTGCATATTCCTAGGAGCTTATACTCTTAGGATCACTTCCGACATTACCTGGTTTCCATTCCTGCTGACTTTCCACCTGAATTGCTTCTCATTCCTTACACCTTCTGTCTGCTCTGCACCATCCAAATTTGGAACTCAGCTCCCTTTCTGTAATATTTCTTCATCCTTTCCCCAACCCCCCCCCCCCCCCCCCACACAGACACATTCAAGTTCTTTGTGCTGTTGTAGACTTTTGAGGATTTAGGGCAAGGGGTTTATAGCACAGAAATGCAAATGCCCCCAAATAGGTATGAGGAATCCCCACTCATACAGGTGCCCTGGCCGCTCCATCAAGAAGTTCTTGGTGGCAGCTGTGGCCTCCTGCCGTGTTTGCCTGGCTCTTCCCTTCTCTTCCCTCCTCAGAGGCTCTCCGCAAGAGCAGTCTGGCAGCAGACAGTTGCCTTGGGACCCGTTTGCACAGCTCATTTCTGCCAGCCCCGCTTGCCAGTTCTTCCCCCACTGGCTTTGGATTAATTCCCTCTGGCAGATACATGACTCTCCCCTGCCTTTCTTTTATGTCAGAAGCAGGGCCCCCTTTCACTGCCAGGATGGATTCTACCCTTGCCTCAGTCCTTGACATCTGGCTGGGTCTGGACATCTCTGCCCACACAAGCGCTCATGTCCTGCCAATGTGTGTGGTTATTGACAAAGTCAAGGGCAGGGGACTCAGCAGGTGCTGTGCTGAGCCTGAGGATCGAGATGGGGGGCTGTTCTTGCCTGGACTCTCTCAGTGGTGAGTGGCAGACCCCAGCTCCAACTGAATAAAGCCCCAGAGGGAGGTTGTGGGCAGATGTCCCTCAAATGCCCAGGCACGGAGGTATCTCTATGCAGAACCACATCCCAGGGCTCACATGGGCATCCAGGGCTCTGTCTCCTCTCTTCACTTCCTGTTCTGTATTTTTCCTCATTGTTATTATTTTCCTTCATGCTCATGGGGCTAGTTGGGGGCTGGTAGCTCCAGATCCACACCCTCTGGTCTAACAACCTTAAGGCTAAGAGGGTTATATCTCTCTATAGGTGAATGCCAGTCCCAGGAAAGGACTCTGCCCACCCCTGCCTGGGTTGAGCTGCCAGTGCTAAGCCAGCCATTCTGCTCAGTCAATCATGCACCCAATTCTGCCACCAGAGAGTGAGGATCCGGGCCCTGCAGGAGGTGCAATGTGGGGCAGGAGCCCTTTCCCACAAGAGGGATTCTGGGCAGACAAACAGGATGGGTAGAGGTGGGGCTCCCCTGGCATATGTCCCTACCTGCCGGGGCTCCCTCTAGTAGCCAGGGAAGGGCGTCAGCTACAGGAAGACTTAGGACTGATTAGTAGGTTGTGGTCTGCAGGTGTCCCCTGGTTTCAGGCTTATAGAACAATGGGAATGATCTACTTTATATTTTTGCTGTAATGAGTTTCACAGTGGTGGAAGGCCACTTTAGCACCAAGTGTGTCCAGAGCTGAGTTACGTATCTTCGGTCTGTCCCTCTTGGAGTCTCAGTCCCACCTGGTTTCTCTCTCTGTCTGTGCCTCTGCTCCCTGACTTGTTGTCTCCCTTTCCCCATCCTCCACCCTCCTCCTGTCCAGGTGCACCCAGCTCGGCCCCTAACTCTCTCTCGCCACCTTTCCTAGGCATCCAAAATGTCATGAACAGGTAACTGGGCTCACCGCTGCTGTGCTTATTTATGTTCTGTCATACTGACACTCCCTCCTGAAAACACAGCTCCTCTTCTTCCTTCCTCTTCCTCCTCTCTCCCCTCAGCCCTCCCCCCTTCTTACTCCCTGTGGTTCCTGCTGTCTTCCTTGCTTCCTTTCATTACTTGTTAATGCCTTGTCACACACCTGTGCTCTGGGCGACACCAGCCTCATCCTCTCCAATGGAGTTGCTGGCCGTGGCTCCTCCAGACTGATAGTGGGGGGCAGCAGTGGGACCTGCACAAATGTGTGACATTCTCATCTTCCTCTGAGTGTTCTCTGATCAAGGACAGCAAACAATTAGTAGCATATGTGTCTTTGTTAAACCAGTATAGAAATATACTTGGACAGCACCATGGCAATCTCCAGTGCCCCCTGTTAATTGATTGGTCAGTGAGACAAATATTTATTAAAAATCTGTTATGTCCCAGCCACATGGATACACCAAAGAGCCATGTGGGTCAGGGCTTCTGGCACCTTAAAGTATACATTTTAGTGGAGGAGAACAGAGAGAGGTGAGTTAATAAGTGAGATCATTTTACAGAGTGATAGAATGTTCTTAATTCTGTAAATAGTGGATGCTTTGTGGACAGGGGCTGCTTGAATATAATCCCATGGCCCCAAAGCAAGCCACAGGATGACTTGCATTTGTATTCCAGCTCTGCCACTCACCACATGGGACTGGGACATGCCACACACAAGGCCTCTGCAAACCTATTGTCCCATCTACAAAATGAGCCTGAAGAGGTTGACATATTGGGTTGGTTGTGAGGTATAAGTGAGACAATGTGGCCAGGACAGTGGTTGGCAGCTCCCCACCCACAGAGGTGACTCCAGCGCCCTCCCTGGCCCTTTCGCACGAGGTGGGGATAAGTACGTGTGAATGCAATGATCAGGTGACTTCAACTTGCCACCCCTAAGGCTGCTAACCCATACAAATTCAATCCAATGTTAGTTTCTTAGTGCTGTTCTGACAAATTACCACAAACTAGGTGGCTTAAAACAACAGGAATTTATTCTCTCAGAGTTCTGGAGGCCAGAACTCCCAAAGCAAAGTGTCAGCAGGGTTGGTTCCTTCTGGGGTCTCTGAAGGTGAAGCTGTCCCTCGCCTCTCTCCTAGGGTCTGCTGGTTGCTGGTGATCCTTGGTGTTCCTTGGCTTGTAGACACATCACTCTGATCTCTGCCTCTGTCATCACATGGCTGCCTTCTCTGTATGTGCATCTCTGTGTCCAAATGTCCCTCATAAGGAAGCTGGTCCTTGATTCAGGGGCCACATTTTTCCAGTATGACCTCATCTTAACTTGATTACATCTGCAAAGACCCAATTTCCAAATAAGGTCACATTCACAGATGCTGATGGTTAGGACTTAAACATATATTTCTGGCTGACACAATTCAACCCACACAACACCCATATGTAAAGATTTTATGGATTTCGATATCTCCCTCCCAACTCCTTCTGGACTATTCTCATGTGTCTTTGCTCCTGAAGAATTCACCCACCTCCTTTTATGATGAAAACCAGAGGGGTGTGTCTTCCCTCTGTGAGCAGTGGCCAAAGACTCACCTGGGAGGTGAGAGCAGACAAGAGGGTTATGAGAGGAGGCTGGGGGCTGGTCCTTTAGTTTCCTCTTTCCATCTCTGCCCCGCTTTTAGGTCTTTTCTGCATCCTACTGTCAGATCAGAGCCTGCCCCTTCCCTTCCCAGGGCCCCACTGCCCACAGAAGGAGGCCCCCTCCATAAATTGGATCCTGTGTTCCTGTCTAGCCACAGTTCTCAAAAACCCCTTCCACAAGCCCCCTCTCTGGACCATGCCAGACAGATTTTAGTTCCCCCATGGCCACTGCTGGGCAGTGACATCACTGCTCACACACTCTATCATTGTGTTTGCTTTCTGGCCTTTGATTCTGCCGTGTCCACCTTTGCCAACCAAGTGACCTCTCCAAACTGCACATCATGTAGCAAGCATGCCAAGGTTACTAGACGTTGGGCTCTACGAGGACAGATAATGTCTCTGTGCTTGTTCATCCAGTGTCTCCAGTGCTTGGCACATGGTAGCCACTCAGTGGACATTGGTTGCATAAACGCAAGATTGCAAGACTTTGATAGTTCTCCATTGCTTACTGCCTCCTTGGGGAGGTGGGCAAAGCCCTTCACAATCGCTTTTCTTCCAGACCTTTACCTGGCACCCTGGGCTGGAAACCAGCCAAAATATTTACAGTCAGCCTCTGTGCTTTTGCTCATGCTGTTCTTCTTCTTTGTAACATCTTTCCCTACTTTGTCAGCCCTTTCATTGCTCAGCCCAAGCATTTCCCGTCCAGGGAAGCCTTTCCTGGCAATCTTCCCCACCGATGTAAACTGTATTAGGTGCACCCAAATCAAGAACATGAACCCTTACTGGACTCCAATCTCTTTGAAGGCAAGGGCTGTGTCCAATTCATCTCTTTCTTCCCAGCATCTCTGTGTATGGGAGGCACTCTGTTGGCGGCTGCTCCCATGCAGTCAGATAGCTCTTTAATGTATACAGAATGATGAGGATGCCCCAACTCATAATTATTATGATTTTCATTTTCTAAGTAAAAAATCGGAGACTCAGATTAAGTGATCTGGTTAAGGACACACAGCTAGAGAGGAGCTGGTGGGGCGAGTGGCTCCAAGTTCTCCTGGGGGTGAACTCTCCAAGTTCACTCAGGCACAAAGCAGAGCAAATGCAAAGGTGTGGGCAGCCCACGGAGAGGCACGGCAGGCTCGGGGGCAGGCCTGGCTCTGGGCTGTGACCTTGGGAAACTGTGGGCAGGAGGAGCTGCAGCCTCGGCCTTCACTGCAATTCTTGGGAAACTTCTGTTCTAATTGCTCTTTTCAAGTGTTGTGTGTGCAGTTCAACGTGTGGGGGACATAGTGTTTGTAGCAACTGCTAATGACAGGGCTACTGAAAAAGACTATTTTTGGAGTTAAGCTTCAGCCTAAAAGAAATAAAAATAAACATTGAGGTTTTTTTTTTTTTAAGAAAAATATGTAGAAAGAAATCAATTCCATCTCAAAACGTTCTTCCTCCTACTCAGGGTGGAGTAGGGATTTAATCTAGAATCGGAGGTCAGGGAGCCTGGGTTTGAGCCCTAGCCTTGTCACAAACTCACTTCTCTGTAGGATGCCACCTCCTCCAATTCTCACAGGTCCCAAGGACAGCTATGGAGTCAGACTTGGCCTGGCTGAAGCCTTTTCCTTCTCCGCTAGTCACACCTGGCCTCATCACAGTTCTTAGAGTCACTCTTGACCACTCCCAAGTAGCAGACTCCAAATAGTGCCTATCCACCACCCCACCCTCACCTGAGCTTCTGGAAAGTATCAGCAAATACCATGACTGATAGTAATGATGTTACTAATATTAATAACCACTAACGTTTTCTGAGACATTGCTATGTGCCAAGTCCTTGTTGAGCACTTCTGGAAGATTGCATTGTTGTTCTGCAAAGGTTCATTCTTCCTGATCCCTCCCCATGGGCGTAGTGCACTTCCTGATTGATTTTGACAAAGCCCCATTGACCTTGAGCTTGACACTTGGCCATGTGACTCGATTTGACCAATAGTGTGGGCAGAAAGGTGTGCCCTTTCCAAGAAGAGATTTTGAGAGGTGTCATGTGTTTCCACTCCCTCTCTTGCCCACTGCCATCCATCATTAGAAGAACTTGTCCCTTGGTAGCAACTGCCCCTTCAGCCTAGTTGCTGGAATGAAAGGCATAAAGGAACAGGTTTGAACGCAGCTGGGGGCCAAGCCTGGCCAAGCCATAACTGATCCATAGACCCGAGAACAAGAAATAAAGGGCTGTATACGTCATCAAGATCTGGGGTTGTTTGTTACTGCAGCAAAAGCTGACTAATACAGCACTTTGCAAAGATGATCTTAGATAACTCTCACGGCAAATTCTGTGGGTGAGGTAGGTATGTTATTACCCATTTTATACAGGGTTGTGCTGTATTCTCTTCTTCTAGGATCTCGCCATGCTCTGATCTTTTATAATCCTAAACCTTGGGATCTGGCAATATCAGCTCTCCATTAGGTTGTCATCAGTGGGCCTTGAAGAACATCATCACTTTATTGGGTTTCGGTGTTAAGGGTGATGCTATTAGAGACACTCTGAAGGCAGGGCAGGTTTCTGCTGGTGTTTGGATGGGCCGAGAGTGGTCCGTTATACTCCTTCACAGAGAGGCAGTGGCTTTTGGAAGCCTGCACCTGCAGAACTAGAGTCAATGGCACTTCACAGAACTTACTGTCCCAGAGGCGCAGGAGGGTCCTAGTCCCAGGATCTTGTGGCTCAGCTGTAGTGAGAGCCTCCTAGAGGCTTGGGCCCAACCAGACTATGTGTAGAACTAAGATTCACCTGGGCCCTGGTGGCCATATGCAGGACAGCTAAAAGCTGGCTTGGACAGCAAAGGAATCATTAAGGGAAATGTAGCTCAGACAGTGTTTCTATGAACCATATCTGAATGGGAGATGTGGCTTCATGGTCTGGTTCCCAGTTGAGACTCTTGGGCCTTCCGTTGAACTGCCCAACGGGCATCCTCATGCAACACTTGTTGCCACTGAGACCTTTCCCCACCCACATTGCTGCAGCACCTGGTCACACTCCCAACACATACCTGGAGGCTACTTTCCCCCCAAGATATGGACCCTGCTGTATTACATGCCCAGAGGACCAACGTGTAAAGGATGGAATTCCATTTCCTGTGGAGTGAATACATATTTGTTGACAAACCAAATAGTTCTCCTTGGAAACCTGTAGCCTCCAATGGCTGCCAGGGCAGTGGATGGAGTGATTGCAAAAGCATCATATTGATTGCAAGGAAGTAACTGAAATGAGAGTTCAAAATGCCTCCTGGAAGGCAGGCAGCCTTGGCTCTGGTGAGGTGCTAATGAGCTCCCCAGCCAGCTGCAGCTCGACCTGCATCTTCCTAGCAAAAGACCCGGGGCCTGCGTCAAGGAGGGCACCAGCAAGTGGGGGCGATGAAGGTGATTAACACGCAGCAGCTTCGAGGCTCATATCAGCTCTGCTTGGAGTCTTTTGTTTCTATTCCTTTTTATCTTCACAAGGCAAAACAAAGAGCAGCGCATGCAATGGGAATTCCTTCTGGTATCCTGTTCTGATCTGTTTGCTTGTATAAATGAGCCTGTGTTTCAGAAGAGAGTGAACCCTCCTTTTCTAAAGGGACATAAACCCAAGGATTTGCTTGTTCCTCCCCCGTGCTCCTTGCCACCCTCCCGGCTTGCAGAGGCTGAGTCACCCTGTTTCCATGCAGATGTCAGAATGCGCACATCATCTGGAGGGCAGGTGGTTCAACCTTGTGTCTGGGGAGGGAGTTGCTTGGAAGCAGGCATGTGCCAGCATGTTGAATGGGTACCTTTACTTCCATGTGAGGTTGAATCCTTGTGTTTCCATGCTGAGAAGCCACCTTAAGAGATCAGGTTTTCTATTTATCCATCCTAAAATTGTTACTTTGTCTTCTGTGCAACCTATGTATGCAAAAGTGTGTCTGCAGCCCAAAAGCAAGGAAGACACAGGTCAGGAGAGGGATATGGGGATCTTTCACTGTTTATTAAAATATGAATATTCCTTTATTCAACTTGAATTTTAAAAATCAGTATATTTTTCTTATTTTTCAAAGGTATATGCTTTACCAGCGCACATTTAAATTCAAGACCCTGAGGCAAATATTTCAGCCGTGAGCCCCCAAGCATCAGACTCTCAATGAAAGGAAACCTGAGTTCTAATCAACTCTGCAACAAGAAACTTACAAGAAACTCTGAAACAAGAGAGTTGTCAAATCTCTAGATGTTAAACAGCATGATCTTTCATCCTCCAAAGACTTTACCTCTGTCCTTCCCTCTGCTCTATGTAACTCCACTTTCTTGTCACATCCTTCAAAGCTCAGTTTAGATCTTACCTTCTCTATCAAGATTTCTTCAACTTTCCCGAGCAGATATGAACATCCCTTCTTAGCTCTCCCAAACATACTTCTATTTAAAATATTTCTTGTCGTTTTGTTAATTCATTTACTCAAATATTTATTGTGCGGCCACTATATGTCCAGGCACTATTGTAGGCACCCGGGGATAAAGGGGTCAATCAAACTGATAAAACATATATTGTAAACCAGCCCTGTCCAGTGAAACTTTCTGTTGTGATTGAAATGTTCTATATCTGTGCCGTCTGATACCCGCGACTCAGTAGCCACACGTGGCTATCAAGTGCTTGAAATGTGGCTATCATGACTGAGGAATTGAATTTTAAATTTTATTTCATCTTAATTAAATTTAAATAGCCCCACTTGGCTAGTGGCTACCCTATTGGGCAGCACCATTCTCTAAGGAAAGATGGAGTTTTGAAGAGTTAATGGACCAATATAGTATTACAAATTGTGATTAGGGCCATGTTGCGATTAAATAAAGTGTAGCGACCAAGAACAAGTAGGGGGACCCATTTTGGTAAATGGGCAAGAGAGGCTTCTTGGAGGAAAGGACATTTGATCTAAGACTTGGAGAATGAGAAGATGTCAGCCATTTAAAAAGCAGGATCAAGGCTTTTCTGGGGAAAGGGATCAGTGAGTGGGAAACCACAGAGGTAGGAAGGAGCGTGGCATGTTGAAGGGATTGAGAGTGGTCAGTGCCGCTGGAGCGGATGGGTGAGTAGAGGGAGTGGAGGCTGGAGAGAGAGTCAGGGTCAGATTATTCAAGACCACAGAGAACACAGGGGAGGGGAAGGGGCTTGCTGGAAGCCCTGGTGCCAAAGAAAGAGCAGGGCCCCGGGGCCACACCTCCTGGTTGTTGGCTCAGTGCTGCACCACACCGCCTAAGCTATGTGGGTTCCCAACCTTCGCGCAATGCTGGGCCTGGTGATAAGCCTCATCTGCATTCTTCTTCCATCCCTGTCTCTAGCCTGACTTATTTAGGCCTGTCTAATTTATGTAGCTGCTGTACACGGGTAGCGCATGTTGGGCTCGGGGGCCTGCCCGTGATTGTCTCTGTGAACGAGAAATACTACCATCTCCACCAGAGCCATCTTTTCTGATCATGCCTGCTTGGTAGTTAAGATTCTGGAAGCATTTAGCACAAGGAGGAATTGCTGTAATGACAAGTGGATCCTTCTGTAACCTCTGCTTAATTGGATGAAGTGACAGCCCCAGCAAAGACTCAAATAAAATTTGGTACAATTAGACTGTGCTGAACGTCTGGTGGCAGAACCAGTGCAGAAACCCTGCAGCTGGTTCATGGGACCATGGGGGAATCTTGCTGGACAGGAGGGGTCTGTGCTTGAGGGCCAGGTAAAGGTGTTTGTTTCACCCTTCCCCGCATTATTCCCATGAAGTCTGTGTGTCTTCTTTCCAGAAGGTTCCTTGAAGGAAATGGTAGGAAATACTGAGGCAGAGGGAGTGGAGTGTCTCAGATTGGGCTCCCTAGAAACAAAATCTGAAACAGAGTTGGGTGCAGAAAGTTTATTTGGGAAACTCTATGGAGACACACGTGTAAAGGAGTGAAGCAGGCAGGACCGGGCAGCGGGAGAAGCTGACTCACAGTGCGGTTACAACTGAGGGCTCAGTCAATCCTATGGAAGAACCTAGGAACTGAGATGCTCCTTTGGGATTGCTCCAAACTGAGATGGAAGTTCAGACCTTTGTATTCCCACATCAACCAGTCATTGGGCATGTCCCCTCACCCCCAAAAAAGCAAACAGGACCTTGGGGGAGACAGTTCCCAAGGAAGCAGTCAGCAGTTGACATGATCAGCAGCTGCGGGAAGGGCACATCACTTCCTTGCCAGAGGAACACTGCAGTATCTACTACAAGGGCAGCAGAACTGACCACCCGTGGTCCCCTGGGAATTTCAGATCTTCCTCAGGTGTTGACTCCAAGGTACCCCACGCCCTGCCTTCTAGTTCCCTTTACTCCATCCTCCACCTGTTCCTGGTGAAACTGAGAAAGTCCCATGGCTACCTGGACTCTGGTTTCCCCTCTAGTCTTCATTCTGCTTGCGTCTAACACCTCAGTGCGCCTCTCTTATTGCTTTCTGCTGCTGTTTCCTGTGGCTGATCAGCTATGTCTGAAGGCAGCTTCTAACTGCAGTTCCCGCCACCCCCATGCCATGGTTCTTCCCTTTTGGTGGTCTTATTTCTAGCAGTGAGTCTGGAAGCCCAACTCCTACCATCTATCAGGGCACCCTGATGTAGAATGTGGAATGTGCAGGCTCCAGGTCAGACAGACCAGAATGAGGATCCATGTTCTGTCATTTTCTAGAATAATGATTCCGGGCAAGTCAGCTTTTCTTTTTGTCAACATTAAGGATACACACATGGACTCATGTGTTTGGTGTCATACTTTCATTTTGAGCCTTTCTCCTCTGTAAAATTGGAATAAGTCTACCTACTTCTCAGAGCTTCTGGGAGGACAAGGTATTACATGACAGGCTCACAGCACGGTGCCAGCATATGGTAGAGGCTGTCAACCTTGTTGTCCTCATTGAAAGCCGTGGTCAACTCATCCTGGCCAAGGGCAGTCCAGGCCAGATCACAGTTTGGAACCCAGATGCTGGAATCCAGTCCCAAGTGGAACACAAAATCCTGAAAAGAGAAGAGGTAGCCAGGGTGAAATCAGGTCATCCACAATTGGATCGGAGGGTCTCCAGTCCAGTCCAAACCCACTCCCCAAGTGATCTGAGTGAATGGATACCTTGAGGGCTACATCAGAGTGTGATCCCACACCTCAAGGGGGCCAAGCAGCATTTATTCCTGGATCACTCCCCTCCTCTGCCTGTACCCTCCTCCCACCCAGCTCTCTCCTTACATAGCCACAGCCTCAACTTCTGCAGGGGAGAGGCGGGCCGTGAGAGTCGCGACTCCCCATTCCCATAACTCTGGCTCACTGTCGACATCCTTCTGTCCTTGCATGCAGTGGGAGCAATGTAAAATCCCACATCTCAGTTCTGTTCTTCCCTCATTGTTGGACACGCAGCAGGACTCCACAGGCAAATGGAGAAGAAAAGCCTTGATCACTGTTTATTTTCCTTAATTTTCATTGTTCCTCTTTTATTTTTACCCTTGATTACAAGCAACATAAAAGTTCCCCTCTGTTTTCCCCCCCTTTGCAGCTGTTAGTTTGAATAGCATTCGCTAGACCAACCGACCCCCCTGGTAGACTCAGAAAGGAGAGAAATTAGCTAAAAGGGAAACAAGAGAAGCGTTTTTAGTTCAGGGTGGGAGTCTCATTTTGCCAAACCTACAGACTTTTGCCTGGCTCCAGAGCCTTCTTTTAATGCCAGCACACACAACACACAGCTTCTGGAGACAAAGTATTTTTGTTATTGTCATTGTTTTGCTTTTGGTTTTTTTAAGACAAACTGGCGTCCTTGATTGTTCTGTGGATCGAGTCCTACCATTTATAGAGGATACCCATTTATAGGTCTACTTGTCAGGCGGTTGAGACTTTGGTTATTTTCATGTCCTTTATTCATTTCTTCAGTCTTGCATATTTATTAATTCATTAAACACATGTATATACCTACTGATTGCTCAGATTTTGCCAGTGGCTAGAATGCAAAGTTAACGGAGACAATTTCCCTGACCTCAGAGGTGCTCACAGTGTGTCTGGGAAGACTTGCAAGTAAGCCAACAATTGCAATGCAGGGTGAGCAACATTGCGTTTAGAAAATGGTCATTGTTAATGCATGGGCACACAGTCCTTGTCCCTTTGCTCAGTTCTCCATTTCACCACACAATGGCTATGTGACCTTAGGTACATGACCCTTTCTGCATCTGTCCTCTCATCAGTTATAATTCAGGAATGGTGACTTTGCCTTAGCAGATACTGAGGACTAAGTGAGACAATGTGTGTGCAGTGCCTGGTGGGGTGCCTGATGTTGAGTGGACTCTCGGGAAATGCCAGATGCTGCCAGGGCTGCTGTTGAGTAAGGGAGCTCAGGCTGTGGCTCTAGAGACTGGGATTCAAAATTTAGCTTCATCACTGGATCGTTTAACCTGTGACAAGTCACCTACCTTCTCCTTCCTTGTAAAATGGTGATGTGATTTGGCTCACGAGTCAGGCAGGGCTACTCCAAGTGTGAGCATGGACCAGCAGCAGCAGCAATGACTGGAACTTGTCAGAAATATAAATTCCCAGGCCCCACCCTAGACCTATTGAATCAGAATCCGGGGTGGGATTGGGAATCTATGTTTTGTCAGTCCTCTGGAGCATGATGCATAGTGACATTTGAGAAGCACTGGCTTAGAGAGAAGGTAGGACAGTTGCCCAGCACAGAATCTGCCCAAATACTGATGCTTAATAAAGGTATTTACAGCTGTTATTGCAGTGAGAGCAAAAATAGCAGGCAGTGAATGACTCATTTCAAGAGTGCAACAGGCTTCACTGAAAGGTTTGCTTTGAGCTGGCTCTGGAAAGGTGCTGGTGGGCTTTGAGAGGGAAGAGAACTTCTGGATGGAGCCACAATGTGGTCAAAGGCACAGTGGTGTTTGGAGGATGCTGTGAAGTTTGGTGCTGCTCAGGCGGAGAATTCAAGAAGGATGGCTGGAGGTGCAGCAGTAGGGATGAAGTCTGGTACAGCCAGATCAGGAAGGTCTGATTCACCAGGCCAAGGACCTTGGGCTTGCTCCTGGGGACTGTTGAAAGGTTTTAAACACAAAAACAAGATCAAATTTTTTGTTAGTAAGATCAGTTATTGAGGCTGTCATGTGGTAGCAGGAGGACTCAGTGGACCAGGGCAAATAACAGGCCCTGGAGTCTCCAGAAGAAACTTTCTGCTGAAATTGAACATTGACTGGTATACCAGTGGTCCTTTTCCTCCTAGTCCTTCCATCCGCTTTCCTATAAACATTCACTGGAGACCTACAGTGCTCCAGGCACCAAGGACACACACACACACAGACAAACAAAACAACATCCTTACCCTCCCTTGGTCCACGGTCTCTTGAGAAAGATGATGAGTATGATTATTAGGCAACGTGGTAAGGAAAGGGAGCTAGCCTGTAATGATCACCTGGCACATGAAAGGTGCTTCGTTAATAGAATCTCTGCTAGCTACCATCCCCCGGCAGTGTTCTTGGGGTGTCCCAAGTATTATCTTATTTGGTCTTCACAATGCCCCATTTTACAACCAAGGAAGCTTCACTCAGAGGTGTCATGTATCAGGACATACAAAGAAATAACATCAAATAAGATATTAAGTTTGGGGACCCCCGCTTGTTTTTGTTTGCACTGACACATGGCGGTTGCAGGGCAAAGCTGGAAAAATGATCAGGACACAGGCACAAGGCCCTCTGAGGTCCCAGGCAAAGGAGGCCTCGCTTTGTCCCTTCAGCAGCAAGGCGGTCTTTAAAAAGGTATTGAAAAGGCAGTTGTCATGATCAGAAACACTCTGACATCTTAGAGTATTTGCAGGCACAAAGCGAGGCCTTGGGAGGTAACCTTTGGTGAGGGGCACTGACATTTATTCATAGCATGTCTGCTTCTTTGCCTAATTCTCTTAAGATCTGTGTCTGTGTCAAAATCCTCAGCAGGTCGATCGAGTGAGGCACTGAAGCTCTTCTGCTCTCCCACCGCTTACCCCACCCCCTGAAAAACCCCATTAATAACAGCTCATCAGGCTCCAAAGTGTAGTGACGGCATCTGCTGAGGGATTGAACGAGGACTGAACGCGTGTGACTTCAGAATGGGAGGCAGGTGGTGGCCAAGAGAGACAGAAGAGCAGGGAGCCTTATGACGTGCTGGGTTCTTGACACACTCACCCTCAGCATGGGGAGTACGTAGTGTTTCCATTTTACAAATGGTAAAGTGAAGCTTAGAAAGGTTAAGTGTCTTGCTCAGGGTCACAAAGCTGCCGGTTGGCTGGACACAAGGTCATGAGTTCCCTGGGGGACGTGGCAACAGCCTCTGAAGGACAGGCATTGGGAGGTGCTCACTGCATGGTGTTTTACTGACTGACCGAGATGGGTTGGCCTGTTGGATGGGCAGAGCGAGGTGTCTGCGAAATTAGGAGATGGAGGTGAGGGATGTGCCTGTGTGTGTGTGTGTGTGTGTATGGATACACGTGGCACAGGAGTCTCCCAGGAAAAGGCCAGGCCCTAACTATGCAACTGGCTCATGATAGGAGTAACATGGGATACCCACTGCTTTGATGTAAACCCCAGGACAGAGCCTGCAGATTCCGTGGGATGTTGTTCACCCTCACACGCCAAACTGCATGGACTGACCCTCTCTCCCCAGCCTGTCTCCTTCGCGTGTCCCCCTTACAGCATTGCTGTGCACCTACTGTCCAACCAGAAACCCGAGGGCCAGCCCTACTGCAAATCCCCACCCTTGCCTGGTCAGCCCCCGGATCACACCGGCACTGTTTCCCAAATGTCATCTGCTGGTCCCTCAGGCTGCCATCTACCCACACTGCCAAGGCCCGAGTGACACCCTTGTCCTTCCAGGCCATGTGGGCCCCCCCAACCCTGGCTCTCGCAGCTCCATCTCAGTTCCTGCTCCCCATCACATCACACACTTTCTTTGACATGCCTTGTTCCTTGCCTTTCTGGGGCTCCCTGATGCCTTCTAAGATAAACTTCAACTCTTGAGTCTGACTTTTATATCCTTTGTCTCCTCATTTCCAAGCACCCTGGTCCCTGTGCGTTCCTTCTCTTTAGGCCAAGATAACTTTTGTTCTTGAAATTGCCCTGAATATATACACTCCCCACCTTCGTTCAAGTAGCTCCAACCATGTTCCTGCCTTCTCGGAGGAGTGCTGCCTCTGTAGAAGTGACAGACATTTGTCAACGATTCGTCAGTTGTGTGTTTACTCAAGTATCTTCCTGCACAGACAGGCTGTGAGCTCAGAGCATCCGGGACAGTATGCAGAGAGGTGCAGGTGAACACAGTGCTGGATGCTGGGAGGCCTTTCAAGCTTGCTAAGTTCACCGGGGTTACCCAACCCCAGCTCCAGTAAGCAAGGGGTTGTAAATATGCTGCTGAAAGACAGGGATCCTCAAAGCATCAGCATTACCTGGGAGCTCATTAGGGACTCAGATTCTTAATCCCCCCATTCCCACCCCAGGCCCACCAAATCAGAAGTCTAGGGTGGGCTTAGGAATCTGTGCTTTTACAAACCCTCCAGGGGATTCTGATGCACACCTAAATTGGAGACCCACTGACTTAGGGTAGCTGCCATAACAAATCCAAAAATGTCTAATGGCTCAAATGGGTGAGAGGTGTACCTTTCACTCATGAAATATCTCAAAAGGGCAGCTCTCCTCCAAGCAATGACTTGGGGGCCCCACACGCTTTCTGTCTTCTGTCAGCCATCTTCACAATGCTCTTCTGCAACGAATGTTTGAAGGGAAAAGTTTCTAGTCTGTTGTTATTGTTGTTTTTTGTTTGTTTTGATGGACCAAGCCTGAAGATGGTGCATATTTGCACTTTCTCATTGGCTAGAACTCAGCCATGTGGCCACGCTTAGCTGCAAGGGAGGCTGGGAGTGTCAGCAGATAGGATTGCGAGCAGTGAGACAGTCCAAGTGAGATGGTTTTTGTTCATTTATCAGTTACTGAACCCCTACCTGGTGCCAGGGCCAGTGCTGGTCTGTGGCAGTGTGACAGTGGAGGCCCCTTAGTCACTGGGTTAAAATATGTAGACAGGATGGCTAGGAAAGTCCCCTATAAAGCTGGAAAAGGAGCCAGGCAGGTCAGCAGAAGCTCATCAAGCATGTGAAATAGTTGAAATTTAGGGACTTTATGGAGTGGAGGTTGGGGTGGGAAAGGTCTCCTCTGCGTTGTTGGTTCTTTTGTGCCAGACACTATATTATGATATTTTTGAACACTAAATAAGAAAGGTTTATGGATGAGGAAAGTAATGCTTCAAGAGGTTAAGTGTCTTGTCCAGGTTAGCTGCAGAGGGAGCAGTGAAATCTAGGGCTTATGGCTCTAAAGCAGCGGTTCCCAACCTTTTTGGCACCAGGGACCAGTTTCATGGAAGACAATTTTTCCATGGACCAGGGTGGGGTGATGCAGAGCTCAGGCACTGATGGGTGGCCCGTTTCCTAACAGGTCACAGACCTACGGGGGATTGGGGACTGCAGCTCTAAAGGACTTGGTTTTTCATCTGTGCCTTGGTATCCATATCAGAATGCATCCTTTTAACAGCTTCTCCTCCAGAGCAGCCTGAGGACCATGGAGCCTAGAGCTAGAAAGAAGCCCTGAGGAGGCTTTACCCACACTTTCATCAAAAGCTTTGGGCTTTCCCCTTCGTAATTCTACTTTCACTGTCAGAATTTCTGCGTTACAGAAGGAATGCTGGGCATGGTGGCTTGTGCAACATCCAGGCATCAGCTTCCCTCTGGGTCCCCTCTCGCCCAGGGTCACATTCTCCATTCCCTCTGAGTGCTGGGTGTTCTATATCAACCATAACAGCTGCAAGGCCTGTTCTCTGCACCATGTTCCACGTGGGTGGAGACTTAAGCAGGAGGAACTACAGTCTACACAAGTGCTCATTCCACTGCAGCTGTGCCCAATTCCTTGGTCAGTAGTAATGGGTCTTTGGGGGCTCCTCAGACATCAGGTTAAACTGCTCACAGCTGTTCCTCTCTTACCAGCACATCTGAGATCTCTCTAAGTGTTCATTCCATCCTGATCAAAGTTAACTTCAGAGGAATGCTTCATTTTGGTTAAAATTAGATGAAAGGGATTTTTTAAAAGTTAGGCTGGATATTATGAAGATGTCCTTTCCTATGGAAAGCAGTTTGTTTCTAAATGGAAAAAAAATCAAAATAAATGAAATCTTTTCTTGATCATTTTTGTTTTAAAAAAAATCAGAGTCTTAAATATTTCTACCATCTGTTCCCTGTTATTTCTGAAACTTTGTGTTGAGTATCTGGGGTGGGGGAGAGATTCAAACGGCCATCAAAAATTGTTTTAAGTAATTAAGTAATTAAAACTGATAAAATTTGTACGTTTTTACCTAATCTCTAGATGATTTGATTGGAGTCAACCAGATGTAAAAATGCCTGCGACAAATTATTCTGTGCCTCTATGACAAGCAATTCTGACAAAATATCTTGAAAACAGCTGCTAAGTATGCGATCTGGGGATTTGACAGTGCAGAAGGACCATTCTATGTACTCAGGAAAGCTTGGAGAAAATCCAGTATAACTTCGGTCATAAGAATGAATTGTGCTTATTAAAGAAGGGGCCACATTTTGATGATGGACAGGCAAGCCAGACCCAGAGATAACTTCTCTCTATGCAAGGGATGAGCTGCAGACACATATGTTCTGGGGACATTGGAACATTAGTCAATGTCTTCTCACCCTTGACCTTTTTCTCTTAGGAGAACTCTTATTTCAAGACCTAACCCATATGTTGGTTTCTTCATTGAACTCTCTAAAACTCCCATAATTGTCTGCAGGTCTGCGACACCCATCTCACCATACTGCCCTACGATTACTTGTTTATATGCATATCTCTTCTGCTGCTGGCTCCAACAGGTACAACCATGTGACCTTGCACTATGCTTTTTGAGCCTCAGTATTCAATTATGTAAAATGGGAATTATGAGTTTATCTCACTGCTAAGAGATAAATGTGATATCATACATTGACTATACATGTAAGCTCACAGTTTGGTACATAGGAAATGAGCAATATATATTAACTGCCCTTTTCTTCCTTATTTGACATCCTAGAAAAAGTGTTACCTCCTCAAAGGTAAGAATGATTTCTTATTCCCAAATGTGAGTGAGTGAATGAAGAATAAGTGAATAAATGAAGCTTATTATTTCCTGCAATATCTCTAGTACCTGCATAGTTTGTCTCAAACCTCAGTGTCCTGTCCAAATGCATGTAAGTTCATGATGAAGGCCTTTGGCAGGAATGGGCCCTTTCATTGCAGCATCTTCCACCTCTTCAGATGTGTCTATCTCCACATCTGTTCTTACCTCTTGTCAGAGCAGCAGGTGGTCCCCAGGTGGCTGTGGGGGCTGCCCCTTCTGCTTCCTCTCTGGGGTATCCAGTGATGTTCATCTGCTGGTTCTTTCTGCTTGGTCTGTAGACTTGTCCCTATCTCTCCTATCCTGAGAAAGAACACCTTGCTTGATACGCACATGCAAGGAGCATGGTGACTACAGACCTCTCACATTTGCTAAATACTTTATATGTATTGTCTTATTTATTTCTCATAATGCCCTTTAACTAGACATTAGATGTGAGGAAAGACTCAGAGACTGGAAATATCTTGCCTAAGGACCACAGCTACAGAACTAACTCCCTGCCTTCCAGCCAAGCATTTTGAGAGAACTGACTTCACTGGCCACACTTCTTTGCATCCCTTCAGGACTTGGCTTTCGTAATGGGTGCTGAACCTTTCCAGTCCTGGCTGTGGTTTCATCTTTCTACGCCTTTCCCTTAAATGCAGTGTTCCCCTGAGGTCTGGCTAACATGCTCCATCTTCTGTCTGTGGGTAATTCCATCCAGTCTCACTGTTTGAATTATGGCCAGGGGTGCTAAAGACTTGCACACTCATATTTCTTGCTCAGACAATTCCACTGAACTCCCAATTAATTAACTGCCAGAGATATTCCTGTGGATTGCCACAGGCACCTCAACTCATCGTGTTCTTCCTGAAGTTTTGATTTCCGGCAATGGCTCAACCATTCGTTTCATGCCCACATCCCGAAAACAGTCTGAGATTCATCTTAGATTTCTACCTTTCCCTCAATCCTGCCCCCACTCCTCCTCACATCTAATCAATCAAAATGGACCTGCCAACTTATCTCCTGAATAGTTCTTGTCTGTATCTGTTCTCTACCATCATAATTATCACTGTATCATTTTTCATCAGCTCTTAACTGGACTCTTGCAGTGCCTTTGCCTTTTTTTGGGTGAGGGATAAATTTTTATTTTGAAGAATAACATAAATACAAAAAAGGGTACAAATCATAACTGAATATACTAATCTAAACAATATCATATCCTGAACCAGATACAGAATATAACCATCATCTCAGAAACCTTCTTTGTGCTCACCCCAAGGCATTGGTTCTCCTTTGCAAAAGTATCATGACTACCTGAGTAGTATTTTCTGGTTTTGAATTTTAAATAAATAGAATCATAAATTATGTATTCTTTGCCTTATTTCTTCCATTTGAAATTATATTTGTGAGTCTCATCCATGCTATATATAGCAATAGTTCACTTTTTTATTTTTAAATAGCATATCATATGATATACTACAATATGCCACGTGTCCATTCTACTGCTTACCAACCTCTGAGTTGTTTCCTGTTTTAGATATAATGAACCATGCAACTGTCAAGATTCTCTTTGTGTTTTGGGGATTATTGAGCTCCCTTTCTCTTGAGTCTTTAACTAGGCATAGAATCATTCTTTGGGATAAATAGATCCTGCCAAATAGTTCTCTAATGTAACAGACTGGTGTCTTCAATATTTTAATGTTACCCATTCTGGCAGGTATGTTGTAGTAGCTCATCGTGGTTTTAACTTGCACTTTTCTGCTGACTAGTGAAGATGAGCAACCCTCACATACACGCACACACACACACACACACATTTGGCAGTTTAGATGTCCTCTTTTGTGAAGTGCCTGTTCAAGTCTTTTTTTTTATTGAATTGTGTCTTATTGATTTGTAGTTTATTGGATATGAGAACTTGTCTAGTATTATAAACATCCTCTTCCTTTCTGTAGTTTTCCTTTTCACTTACTTAATAGTATCTGTTCATGAATAAATGTATTGATTTTAAATAAATCCAGTTATCGATCTTATCATTTATTTATCCATGTTTAAGACATACTCGTGTTCCCCAAGATCAAAAAATTACTGTCTTATGTTATCTTTAGAAGTTCTGTTATTCTGCATTTCACATGTGGGTCTGTGTCATCCATCTAAAAGTGATTTTTGTAAAAAGTGTTATGTAGAGACCACGGTTCATTTTGTTTATATGGATATCAATGGACCCAGGACCATTATTAAAAATACCATCTTGCCCCAAATCATTTCAGTTGAATATTTGTAATGTATCAGGTGTCTATAAATGTAAGGGCCCATTTCTGGATTTTCTGTTCTTTCCTGTTGGTCTATCAGTCTATCATTTTGGTGTCTCAATGTGAGTCCTACAACTCTGTTTTTTGTTTTGTTTTTTTTTTAAATAGCAATTCTTTATTTGCTCACACATTTGTGGTTTAGTCAGGAGTCAGCTGACCCAGCCTGGGTTTAGTGGAATGGCTCTATTCAAGCTATGAGTCTGGTCAGCTCAGACCTCTGCTATTTTTATTCTGGGACCCAGAATTGTGGGAGCAGCTACCCAGCATCGAAGATTTTTATGACAGAAGTGAAAGAAGGCAAGCCCCACTGCATAAGTGCTTTTCAAACAATAGACTTTATTTTTTAGAACAATGTTAGGTTCACAGAAAATATGAGTGAAAAGTGTAGAGTTCCTATATACCTCTGTCTCCACACATCATGGGCTCTTCTTTATCAAGATTGTTTTAACTAGTTTTGGTTCTTTGCACTTTCGTATAGATTTTAGCACCAATACATCCATTTTGGGATTTTAACCCAAATTTACATTAAGTCAATAGAACAATTTTAGGAGAATTTACCTCTTAATAAAATGAAATCTTCCAATCCATTAATATGGTATATCTCTTGATTCATTAAGTTTTTTTTTTAACTCTCAGCAATGTTTTTAAGATGTTTTTCTTTACTCTTGGTTTTCATCTTTTGTGAAATTATTTCTTCAAATAGTTTTTCTCCCATTATCTCAGCTTATCTCTCTGAGATGCCAAATATACATGTTAGAGCACTTGATATTATCTCACAGTTTACAGAGTCTCTTTATTTCTCAATCATTTTTTCTGTGTTTTTCATACTGGATGATTTCTGTTGATCTGTTTTCATAGTCAGTGACCCTTTTTTTCTGAAATGCCTAAACTGCTATTGACTTCAGAGTAAACTTTTCATTTCACACATGATATTTTTCTATTACAGATTTGGTATTTTTATTTTTATCATTTTTTTTTTACTTTCTCTTCCCCTGCTGTGATTTCCTAGCTGGTCTCCCATTGTATCCAATGTTTCTTTAAATCCTTCAACATATTTATAATAGTTATTGTAAAGTTCTAATCTGCAGATTCTAACATCTGAATCATCTTGGTGTCTGCTCATTTTTCTGCTTATTTATCTATTTATTTCCTGTTTCTTAACATAAGATCTGTGGATCTTGCCCATTCTTCTAAGTGAAGTATCACAAGAATGGAAAAACAAGCACCACATGTACTCACCATTAAATTGTTACTAATCGATCAACACTTATGTACCACATAGGGAAGTAACATTCATTGGGGATGAGGCAGGGAGAGGGGGGAAAACGGGATGGGTAAATTTACACCTAATGGGTGTGATGTGTGCTCTCTGGGGGATAGGCACACTTATAGCTTTGATTTGGGTCGTGCAAAGGCAATTTATGTGACCAAAGCATTTGTAACCCCATAATATTCTGAAATTTAAAAAAAATAAGATCTGTGGATAATATGCTGTAAGTAGTCCTGTTATGTCAATTGGCTTTAAAGGGTGTTGAATTTTACCCCAATAGGCAATTAAATTATTGGCGTGTCCTCCTGAAACTGTCAGAATTGCTTTGTCCTTTCTTAGGATGGATCTATTTTATCAGTCATCTTAGTGTGAGGTTTTAACTTTTACTGTGGTACTCGCTACTGTGACTTGCTTTTTCTGGGGTCTTAATGGAATCTCCACTGCAGGAGGGCCAAGATTCCAATGTTTCCCAGCACTGCACAACCTCTGGAATATTTCTGTTCTGCTCTCAGCCCTGCATCAACTACTCTATTCTAGACCTTACAGAGTTTTGTCTTTCGTATGTGCAGGCCAGCCATCATCCAAATCCTGGCAGAGAATCCCTGTACCTATTGCCTGGTACTCTGCTTTACAAATTCCAGCCATGTCAGCAGCCCAAAACCTCTGATTCTGCTTCCTCAGCTCAGCAAGACTGCCATGCTCCACTTGGGCTCCATCTCCCTGTGCTGGGTCTAGAAAATCCTAGGTAGGAAGCCAAGGCAAACATGAGTCTAATGTCTATATTTCCCTTCCATCAATGATCACAATCCTGTGCTTGGGGGATGGGGAAGCACCAACTCATATATTTTTGTAGTGTTATAATTGTTTTGGCAGGAGATTAATCCCAGTACCAGTTACTTAGTCATGGCCAGAGGTGGCAGTTTTTGTCATAGGATATTGGAGATTGAAATCACCTTTTTGTCTGTTACACAGTGTGCTTTATACTGCTGTACTGTGATCTCTATCAAGGCAGGATTGTATCCTATTTATAGCTGTATTCCCAGCTTTTATAGTACAGCACCTGGCACAGAATCGGTACATAAATAACAAGTGAGGAATGTGGATTGAGTTGACTCAGACCCCTGTTCCTTCCGGACACTTGTAGGTCCAGCTAGGAGTTGCCAGATGACAGTTGGTTAGTAGAATGAGGAAATGCATGTCAGGCAACTGGTCCAAAATGCCCTCCAGGGTGTGGTCTTACCTTTTCTCTATTCTGCATGATTCTTAGAATCCTAGAAAGATGAAGCTGGGCGGAAGGGAACTTGGGACCTCACCTATTCCATAGCTTTTTTAGAACCCATGGGGAAACTGAGGCTGTCAGAGGGCAAGGGGCTTGTCCAACAGCTGTATGGGAGATTAAAGCCCTGTCTAGAACCTAGCTCTGTTTACTCCTTTCCATGTCTCCCTTCTCTTATCCCTAAATTCATTTTTTTATAATTAAAAAGAAAATGTAAAGTAATGAAAGTTATTTGGTGAACTTTCTGCAGAGCAGATGATGCCAGGCAGATAGTACAACACGTATCAGGAGGAGAGAAAAGAGAGATTTTGTCCCTGAGAAGCCTTTGGGTACTGGGTTCTGGGAGGGAAATAGTTGAGATTCTGTAGAATCTTCAGAACATGCTTTCAGGAATTTTCTTGATTCTTATTCAACCCCTTACTGGCAGAAGTTGAAGAAATTGCAATGTCATCCTGGTTTTGGAGGCAATATGGTTATGTTGTTCAAAAATCAAAACACACAAAAGAATATACTCTGAAAATTCCTCTTTCCATTTCTTATCCCAGCCACACATTTCTCTTCCCTGGAGATTACCAGTGTTACTGTTTTCTTGTGTATCTTTCCAAAAGTATTTCATGTGCAGATTAATCAAATTCCCATTCCATGGTCTTCTTTTTTTTTTTTTAATATAAATTGTAGCATGTACTACAAACACCTTTAAGTCTTTTTTTTCCCCTCCTCTTAGTGTATCTTGGATATCTTTCTGTAGACATAAAGAGTTTCCTTGTTATTTCTAAGAGCTCCAGAGTATTCCCCTGTATAGACCCACCATCATTTATTTAACTGGGTCCTATGGATGGGCATTTGGATTACTTTTAGTTTTTTGCTATCACAAACAATATTGCAATGAATAACTTTGTGCAAACATCATTTCACTGTGCAAGCATATCTTTAGCATAATTTCCTAGGTCTGGGATTACTAAACATTTTTAACTTTGATAGATATCGCCAAATTATTCCTCATAGGAGTTGTACCAATTTATACGCCTATCAGCAACGTGTGACAGTTGGCGGCAGTTTTTATCATTATATTTTCAAGGCATAAATCACCTTAGACATGACTTTTCTATTCCTTTTGTGCTACGGATAGGGGATCTAAGGCTCAGAGACAGAACCAAGGTCAGGCTGATGGTCTGTTGCTGAGGTGGACCTGAGTCTGGGTGTCGTAACTGCTCAGCCTAAGTGATCTTGCAGACCCTCAGGGCGCCTAGATGTGCACTGCCCATGGCAAAGTGCATCATATCATTGTACATCCTCAACTAGGAAAAGTACACAGAACCTGACTCTTAGAAGCCAAAGTTCTCACTAGGGGCTTCTTTTCTGGGGACCACATGGTATTTGCTTTTCTTAAAATAAGAGCCAATCTCCACACTGGCAAGGCAGATGTGTAGAAAAAGTAAGCTGACATCCAGGCTGGGCAGTACCCATAATTAGATCCTGTAGGGCTTGGGGAAAGGGACCATCTTGGCCCCTGAGCCTCTTCAGGAGCCTCTTTAGAAGAGAAAAAAGATGTCCTTCAGGATTCTTTTCCTAATGATGTACCTCCTTCTGTCAAAATCTACTTGGTGTCTCCCACATCATCGCTGACGCATCAGTCCGAGTAAAGTGTGGCGCATGATGCTCCTCATCTTGAAGTGAGAGTCTCGTCACATTCCTGCTTCCACTTGAACACGATGTTGGACCGCGCAGGCATCGAGGAGCAGAGGGAGGTCTGCGCAGTGGATGGAGCCATGAGCTCTGGAGCCAGGCCACCTGAACTAGAGTCTCAGACCTGTCGTTAGCAGCTATGTGAACCTGAGCCAGTGACTTCATCTCCCAGCCTCATTTTCCCCACTTGTGAAAGGGGGAGAATAATGTTAATGCTGTAAGAGATAGGATGCACCGGAGAATGCTGCAGTAGCAAACGGCCTCCCAAAGTCAGGGGCTAGAAACAATGAGGTTTATTTTTTGTTCACATTACTTGGCTGCTGGAGGTTGGATAGGGCTCTGCTCTATACATGTCTTCTTTTTTTTTTTTTTTTATGTGACCCAAGATGATAGAGCAGCTGCCATCTGGAACTTTGCTGGTGACCATGACAAAGAGGAAGAGGATGTGGGGGGTTGTGCACTGGGTTTTTCTATCCAGAAGGACCTAAAGTCCTTTGCATTCATGTTTTAACAACCAAAGCAAGCCACAAGCCTGGCATGCCACTGAGTTTGCATTGGGCCACGTAGAATTTGGACTGTCAGTTACCTGAGGCAGCTACCTGCCTCCACACCTCCACCTGGTAGCTTCCATCTGTAGCACTGGCTGCACATTCTCTCTACATCTATGGATGGGATTTGGTGTCCTCTCCCTGGTTTGACCTTTGGCAGAACGGTTCTACTTGTTAATGCCAATGTTGACAGCATTCCTATGGAGGTAGGTGTGTGTAGTCACAACCCATTTTTTGGGTTATAAAATTGAAACTCTGAGAGACTGTCTTCCCCAAGATCACACATCAAATAAATGGGAAAACAGAGAAGTATAATTTATTGAACAGTCATATTCATGAAATCTTTATTCTGATAGAGAACCGAGGCCATAGGACATTAAGGAACTTGTTCAAGCCACTTAGGAGGCAGCGATGAACAGAGAAAGAGCAAGACAGAGAGATGGACTTTGTAAGTGTGGAAAGTATACGGCACACCCACCACTTTGGGCCATTGGCACAGGCTGCAATTTTAGCCCCAAGGACAGGGCGTCTGTGTTTCTTCCCCTTGGACAAAGAGGCGAAGAAGGGCAGAAGGGAAGGCCCATGTGAAATTTCCAGAGAAAAGAGTTACTTGTGATGCTATGATATATTAATCTAACTAAGAAACTGTCTCTCTTGGATGAAATTTTATTAAACCTCAGTTCTTATGTGGTTCTCTCTTTCAAGTGGCTCAAGCTTCTGGGACACTGTGCTTCCTAAAAAACCCACGCTGCTCTGTTCAGTGTGGGCTGGGGGCAAGGAAAATCTTGACCTTTTATGATTTTTTAAATTCTTAAAATGATAAATGAGGACTAAGAGACAACTTTGAACTAACAATTTTGTCACCCTAGTACATCAAAAGTCTCTCTGATTTTTTTTTATCCCCATATATATGTATTTGGCATAGATGCATTCGGAAGAGATCACCATTTTATTTCACATATTTTTAAGTTAATGTTACATTACACATATTTTGTGTGTTCCTTTATGGCCTTTGGCCTATTTCTCATTTAATAGTTGCATACAATTTTAGACAGTGAATGTATCTACCTGTATTGATTTTTCTATTGCTGCATAAAAAATTACCACAAACTTGACAGCTTAAAATAATGCTTTTATTATCTGAGAGCTCTGAGACCTGGCCTATAGCCACGGCATGGCTGGGCTTTCTATTCAGGGTGTAACAGAACTGTAATCGAGGTGTTACCTGGGCTGAATTCTCATCTCCAGGCACTGGAGGAAAACCTGCTTCCAAGCTCATTCTTGTTGCTGGCTGAATTCTGTTCCTTGTGACTGTAGGACCAATGACCCTATTTTTTTTGACGGCCGTCAGCTGGGGGCCACTCTCAGCTGCTAGAGTCCACCCACATTCTTTGTCCTGTGGCTCCTTTGATCTTCACAGCCAAAAATAGTGAAACTCAAATAAAAATGCTCTGAAACTTCCCATCTCCTTCACCAGGAGAAGCCCCATCTCTTTTAAGGGCTCACCTGATTGGGTCACATCTACCCAGCATAATGTCCCTTTCTTAGAGTGGAGTGTGCCATAAAACATAACCCACTCACAGGAATGATAGCCCAGGGTGTTCACAGTCCCAAGGATTACACAGGGCATACAAAACAGGGCATGGGAATGTCTTAGAATTCTACCAAGTCGTTACCTTTTATTATAATTGTATAAGTTTCCTAGGGCCACTAAAACAAAGTACCACATGATGAGTGTGGTGAAACAACAGAAATGTATTCTCTGGTACTTCTGAAGGCTAGAAGTCTGAAATCAAGGTATTAGCATGACCTTACTCCCTCTGAAATCTGCAAGGGAGTCCTTCCTTGCTTTTTCCTAGCTCCTGGTGGTTTGCTGGCAATCTTTGCCATTCCTTTCTTTGTAGAGTCATCACTCCAGCCCTCTACCTTCACACTGCACTCCCCCCTTGTCTCTGTCTGTGTCTCTTCTCGTGCAGACACCAGTCATTGGATTAGGGCCCACCCTACTCCAGTATAACACCTCGTCTCAACTGATTACATCTGCAACAGCGCCTATTTCCAAACATTCTGAGGTTATGAGGGGTAGGACTTCAAAATACTCTTTTTTGGGGGGGACACAATTTAACTCATAACAGCAGTATTCTATTATGGTATTTTTAGGCTGTTTCAAGGTTCTCTCTGGTAGATAATTTTTTAATAACCATTGTTGATTATGGAATGGTTTCATTCATTATTTCCTTATAGTAGAGTTCCTGGAATGAGATCTTTGCACAGAAAAATTCTTTCCAACAGAGAAAGAAGAAACCCAGTTTTACAATTGACTGCTATGTGACAGGTGCTGAGGTGTCTATGTGCCCATATGTTTTATACTGTTTCTTCAGCATAAACTTTTGAGATCTTAGCAACATTTCACAGGTAAGGAAACTGTAGTGCAGAGAGAAACTTGCTCAAATGCATATACCTAGTGTATCTGTTAATCAAGGTCCAGGAAAGAATATACAAACTCTAGATATTTCAAACAGAAGGAATTTAACATAGGAACTTGGTTACAAAGATGAACCAATTCAGAGATTAACAACAAACAGAAGCGCTACCACCTCTTAGGCTGGATGGTCAAAAGTTGGAGACGGTGTTACTGGTGTCCAAGATTCTGGGTCACGAGAAAGAAGCTGCAACTGTGACGGAAAGTCCAGCAGGAGCTGGAGATGCTGCAAGAGCCCCTTCCTAAGGGAGGGGGGAGGACATACATGTATACATACCCTGAAGGCCCCCCTCTTCTTGCCCTCCAATCTCTTAGCAGTACCTCTAACTGGTCAACCCAGAAGCCAGCTGACAACAGAAACTTGGGACACTTGTTCCCCTCCAGTCCTTACTCTACCCACCAAACCCCTCCCCTTATGCAGAGGAGGGCAGTGGCAAGGAATCTGCCTGACGGTAAATAGGCCTAGGACCACCCTACTCAATAATAGTAAGAGTAATGTTCATAACATGCTCATAGTTAGCATTTACCAAATGTTTATCATAACTATGTGACAGACACTGTATAAATTCTCAAAATTACATTTCCTTATTTAATTACATTTAATTACAATTAATTACATTTTATTATTTAATTCTCATTACAACTCCACGAGGTAGATATTGTTACAACTCCTGCTTTACAGATGGGAAAACAAGGTTCAGAGAGGTTGAATACTTTGCCCAAAGTCATAGAGCTGATGAGTGGAGAACTCTGTTCACATATCAGTTCTATCTGACTTCTCCACTAGTGTTCAAATATGGTGATATTGAATTAATGGGATGTTTGCATATCGTAAATAAGGTGAGATTGTAAATATCAGACCTGGTTCCCAGAGGCCTTTGCCCACGAGCCCATGAGTAGACTGGGCCTCCGGGGAACTTGGAGCAGCAACCGCGCATCACCAATTGACTGCGGCCCCGGTTTAGTCCCTAATTTTTCCCCAGCCTTGAGTACTCAAAATATCTAAGCAGCTTGGAAGATCAGTAGACATGCCAGAAGCTGGGGTTGCCATGAGGACTACATTAGATGAGACAAGGTAACGAGGAAGTGCTTTGCAGATCACAGAGCACTGTGCAGGTGACAAGTGACACTATTATAACAGACCAGAGCTGCATTTTCACAGGCATCTTGATTATTATTTTTAACTCTACTTAGAATATAATTTGAAATATAGCAGTAATTGAATAGGAAAGATATTCAGTTCTTTGCTGGGAAAAAATAAACAGCTTCTGTTTGGTCAGCTCTGCACTGGACCTTGTACAACCCTCCCTTGCAAAGAGCTTTGTAGTCTGGAAGGTTGGGTCACAAAGGGGCACATGTAAGTACAATTCGGTGTGATGTATGCATAATAACTGTATGTGCAGCACAGGGAAGTGGTAGGGAGGAGTGGGGGCTCATTTAGTCTACCTGGTATCAGAGAAGAACTCCCAAACTAGTTCTTTAGGAGGATCGGAGAGGAGGGGCTTTTGAGGTAGCAGGATCTGCATGTGGAAGGTACGAAGGCCCTGAATGATTATTTAATGTGTCATGGCACAAGATGGGATGAGGGAAGTGGATATGGATTTAGGCAGAACATTCTGTATCAGGCCAAAGAAGTGGCACTTTTTTTTTTCTTTTTAAGATGTCAGTGCCCTCCGGCTAAAGACTACCAGGAACATACCTATAGTTGAACAAGTTGGGTTTACGACTTACTGCAGTGAGGGAGAATGCACTCCATGGAGAACCATGGGGTGTCCCAGTTAGAAGGGGTTATGGGACTGGGGCTTTGGCTGGATGATTTTAGGAGGTTTTAAGGAAGTGGGGGTTTTCTCTAGATCGAGCTGTTAGGGAGTGGGGAGAATTCTGTGATTGGATATCAGAGGAAACCTCATCTAGAAACAGATAATACTAGAGTAAGACTAAAGCTGGAATTGGTAGCTGCAGCAGCCACTCATTTGAGGTGGATGATGTGTGGTATTTTGGGGTCTGCACAGTGATCTTGGTTTTATCTTGCTTAGAAAAAAAAAAATGAAGTGTTCTTCTTCTGCCTCACTTCATCATGGCTGCATGATCTTGGAGTTCTGTGAGACTGTTTACTTCCAATAGGAGAACAAAGCAGCCCGGCTAAGAATGCCAAGCCAGCTTCTTACAACATCAAGTCCTAGCTGATAGGAGCAGGTCCTGGATGTCAGGGGCTGCTTTTCTCTTTCTGAGAGGAAATAGGGAGCCACATAATAGCTGTATGTGCAGGACATGCATGGACAGGTCAGGGTCACACCCACTTTTGCAAAGCTCCCTCGGGCAGACATGGTGTTTTTAGGGGTGACTCTTCCTTAGATCACTGTCTGGCCTTGGATGAGTTTCTTCACTCTTAGAGATCAACTTTTCTCCCTAGCAAATGGAAGGAATGAGGCTAGATGTTCTCCTAGCTGCTTCCTCCAAGGTTTTATGATTGTCTGTCTGGGAAATTAATGAACCTGAGTTGCAGTAAAAGGATAGAGACAGGGGCATCAATTGGACTATGAGAACTCTCTGGGCCCACTGCACATAGCTCTGCACCGCAGCCAAGACTGTTTTTAGGTTGGGGCTCAACTTCCAGTCACCCCACTCCTAGTAACAATTTTCTTTTCCTTCCTTCCTTCCTTGCTTCCTTCCTTGCTTCCTTCCTTCCTTCCTTCCTTCCTTCCTTCCTTCCTTCCTTCCTTCCTTGTTTTTCTTAATCAACAAGGGAGTTTTGCTGGGCGCAGTGACTCACGCCTGTAATCCTAGCACTCTGGGAGGCCGAGGTGGGCGGATCGTTCTGAGCTCAGGAGTTCGAGACCAGCTTGAGCAAGAGTGAGACCCCGTCTCTACCAAAAATTGAAAGAAATTAATTGGACAGCTAAAAATATATATAGAAAAAATTAGCTGGGCATGGTGGCGCATGCCTGTAGTCCCAGCTACTCGGGAGGCTGAGACAGTAGGATTGCTCGAGCCCAGGAGTTTGAGGTTGCTGTGAGCCAGGCTGATGCCATGGCACTCGCCCCAGGCAAGAGAGTGAGACTCTGTCTCAAAAAAAAAATAAAATAAAAAAAAATAAAATAAAAAAAAAACAAGGGAGTTTATTGTTTTTTTGGAAAAAGTCCAGGAATAGTTCTTACTGGCTTTCAACGCAAGCTTATTAAAGGCTCAAACAATGGGTTCACCAAATTCCAGTTTCTCTCCGTCTCCCTCTCTCTTCCTTTCCTTTTATTTTTTTGGCTCTACTTCCTCTGTATTCTTACTCCCTGGCCCCACATGGTCAGATGAAGACCACAGCAGTACTAACCCTAACATTCTCCCTTAATGGATGAATGGACTATTTCTGACCACCACTGGGCAGAATGGGGCCATGTGCCTGTCCCTCAACTATGGTGGAGGGGCGGATATGCTAATGGAATTAAGCTAATTAGAGCCCACTCTTGGAGTTGATGACAGGGTCAATCACAAACCATGTGGACTGGCTATGGGACAGGGGTCTTTAGGAGAAATTTGGGAATTGCTTAAGCAGGAGAATTATGAATTGAAATTAAGAGGCAAAAATAAAACTAGGGAATTTTCTCCTCAGGGATGCTCAGGAAGAGAATCCAGAAGGCCTGCGATCTAGCCCAGCTCTGCTCCCATCTTTCTAAGGGAACGTGACTAAATACCTCCTTGCTGTCTCCTGCCTCTATTTCCCACTGTAGGTTGATGGGCATATAACACTGCTCTCACAGTTCTGCAGGGCTGTGGGTCTTCATCCTCCCATCTGAGGTCCTGTGTTCATTATAGGACACAGGACAGCTGTCCCAGGGGAGCTGGAAGGCTTTTGTTCATGAAGATGCTCCAAACTGGATTGCTCAGGCTCTCACCCCTTTTGCTGAGTAGAAAAGGATCCGTGGAGGGTTGAGTGTGTCAGAGGAGCTCTCATCAGAGGCAGAAAAGAGAACGTATTCAGGACTCTGGAAAAACTTAAATGAGTTTTCACACCAGCCTCTTATAGCTTCTGTAGCAGGGAGCGGCTTGCCCTCCTTGCAGCCTGGGGCTCTTTGCTCTTCTTCACTGCATGTGTTGAGCCTTAGAGATGTTCTTGAGAGTTACACACCAAGAGGGTCCAGGGACATGAAGAATCTCCAAACAGCTCAGAGAATAGCCAAATAGCGGTAAAAACAAACCCATAATTACAAGAGCACCAACAGTGGAGGACAAAGAGTGCTCTGTCCAAAGTTCCACAAGACTCCCACAGATGGTGGGCGGGTCCTTGAGTGGGCCGGGCAGGGTGTGAAGGACAGGTGCAGACTGTAATGGGAAGCTGCGGGAGATTTGAGTTTGAGCAAGTACTGCACTGGGGAAGTGGGCGAACAGGGAGGGAGGGGCTGGGATTAGAGCAGGGTTAGGATTAGGATTAACCTCAGTGACTTGAGGCTGCGCACACTCCCATCTCTGTTTTTGCAGCTTGATACATCTGTGCCCTTGGGCATATCTCTCTGAATCTCGGTGTCCATATCTGTAAAATGGGGAGAAACAAGAACTCTAGCTCTATCTGTCCCATAGGGTCTTGGGGGACTCAACTACCTCCAAGGTGTGGTGATGCCTGGAGCACTGTAACAGGCCACTCGGTGTGAGGGTTATGAGCACAGGGACAGCAGAGCTTGCCACCCAAGTGTCTGCTGGCTGGACCCTTCCAAATCCCTTCCTGGGACACCACATTCTCTTGCTTCAGAACATCAGTCTCTGCAGGATTTCTCAACTCTTGCTCTGCTTTGGTCTTTGTTTACACAACTTCAAGCCCTGAATCCACCCTGACCTACCTGGGAGAGACGGTGGGGTTTGCAATTCTCTGAAGCCCGGGTCTACTTGTTTTTAAGGGGAATCTTTTCTGACCACTGGATTTGTTTTCTGAGTTCTGTTAGGGTGAGCAGACTCTAAGGATTAAATGAACAGAAGAGTCTCTGAGCCTGAGATCTGAAGAGGGGGCCCTCCAATTGCATGGCACCATGACACTTTCTGAGTAACATCATTTAAACATCCCACGGTAGCACCCATCGTTACTGACTAATCCAACGCTGTGTGGATTACTAACGCCTGCTGGTACGTCACTCACATTTCCTGCCCCTCTCCAATTCTGGTTTGGACAATTTACTTGCAGCTCCAGAATTTTGTCCAGAATGAGCAGGAATGACTCACGTTATTACCCTAAAACCCCATGGAAATGTATTGCTGCACTCTTCCTTCCCAGTGTGATAAATCTGATTATAACTTGTAGATGGCCACTCGTGACTGTGCAGCGGTTTAAAATGCACTGAAAGATTCATTCAGCTAAACCAAAGTTGTCAGGTGGAGAGCCAAAGGGAATTCTTGTTGCAGACACAAGTTGTGTTATGTCTGCCGTAGCCTCGTGGTGGCTTTCAGATTGCTGTTAGGAAATAAACCCGTGAGTCAGTAAGGACCACTCGCGCTGGCTCTGCCCAGCCATGGGCTCCGTGGAGGCAGAACATCCGTCTTAGTCCCTCACTGGCCTTACTGTGTCTGAGAATAGGGCCTTGATAATTGATTTTTTTTTTTTCATTTTAACATGATGCTCTTAAAAAAATAGATCTTCAGTTATGACAGATGGAATGATCTCAGAGACCACCTTGTCCAGCCCCTAGGTAAGGATTCTGAGACCCAGAGAGGAACAGTAACATCCCAGGTTATGCGGTCGGCAAGAAAATGGACTAGATTCTGCTCCTGACAGCCAGCCCAGGGCTCTGACATTATACATGCTTTTCCTGGCTGCTTCTGCTAAAGAGGGATGCGAGGAATTCTATTTGGGCTTTATTCTACTGTTTTACAGTCTCTTCTGAGTAATAAGGTTGGCTTGTTTAATAAGTTCAGCTTCAAAGTAGGTCAGGGATTTTATTTCTGTGCATGGGCCATTAGCATGCTTAAGTGAGAACACATTTTTTTAACTGAGAAAATATCCGCTGTGTAGTTGAGGTGCTCTGTGTCTATCTGTTTCCTAAGCCATGTCAGATCCTTTTATACCACGCAGCCTGTGTGAGGGGGGCCTCCCAGCCTCCAGGCTTCTCGGCGGGGGGCTGAGGCTGGGTAGGAGGGACCCTGGGGAGCTGCAGCGTGCGGAGCTGAGGCAGGAAGGGCAAGGTGACTTCCTAGGGCTTCTCAAGCTGGTGGTCACATCGAAATGAGGTTTGTGTTTTGTTGTGTCAGAGATAATTCTCTGCAAAACCCCAAATGCTAGGTTAGCGAGGGTCAAGCACCATATCAAGAAATTTCTCAAATCTCTTGTGACTTAAGTACCTTCCTGGATCTTTTGCCTTGTGGCTGAACTAACTGGTGGGAAAGGAGTAAAGGTCAGGATCTCCCTGCTGTTGTCAGGGAGAAGGGCAGGGACATGGCCAGGTGGCCACGTGGGGAGATGGGGAGGAGGGGTAGTGGAGAGGGAGAGAAAGGAGATGTGGCAGCTCATCTATTTAGGGCTGATCCTCCGGATAATACCAGTTTTGTATTTTTAGCAATGACCTGAATTGTTTCGTGGGCTTATTCTTTTGTCAGTTGCCTTTAACTCAAATGAGACTGGTAACGCAATAAAAAGAACATGTTTGTTTTTATCCGAAATTCATGTGTAAGGCACAGTGGTTGGCACAGTGAGGAAAACAAGGACAGTTGGCCATCATCCCCACCCTGCAGTGACTCTAGTGCAGGGGAGAAAAACACAGGCATAAATACTGACACCATGAAGAGGGTAACAGAGCAATATGAGCCACAAAGGCTCTAGCAGAGTTTTCCACACTTGAGTCTTTTTTGGGTCTCCTTCATGATGTTTTCCCTATCTATTCTCTTATTCATCTAATACTTTTTATTTTTAAGAAAGACACACATTTTCCTTGATCTTTCAAATGAGAATTCTTATCACAATCATTCTGTAATGGAAGGAAGTCTGATAGTTTTCTATTACAAGTTAAAGTACATCTTCGACTATTAAGATAACTTATAAATAAATATCCATGGGTGTGGACCTGATATAGTCTCATTTGCCATGCTGTGGAGCATGTCAGAGATGCTGGTGGTCTCCTAGAAGGCTTTCTGAAGCAGGTGAGAGTTTAAAAGAACCTCAAAGGATGGAACTATTATAGCAGGTGCATATTGATCATGCATGATGATATTTCAGGGATGATTTGGTGTGTGTGATCATGTATATTTCAGATATGACTCAGTATAATATGTGATGCTTCTCAATACTCAAGATTTTTGGAGGGCATAGAGTAAGAGGTGATATATTGGGCCCTTGGGATTGTGCTTTTTTGCTCCTCTGTATGTTGTTTGCAAAAAAAAAAAAAAACGTGAGATTGTGTTTCTTTTCTGTTGTCACTCCTCTTCACTGCCTAGTGTTTCAGGAATTATTGCTAGACAGTTATGAGTTGGTAATGGTGTTAATCTATACAGAGCTACCTTTAAGCATTAGAACTCCTCCCTGTTACCCAAGCCTGGAAGAGGCAGATGAGGAAAGCCATTCATTTGTTCATTCATTCATTCATATATGCATTCACTGTTGCCTCTTTTGCCGGAATTAGAAACATAGAGATAAAAATATTGTAGCATTGCAAACTCAAGAGCAGGGTGGTTGGGGAATCACCCAGAAGCCACGCATATAATGAGTGTTTAGGAAGTATTTGGATGAAAGAATGAATGCTATAGCCCAGTGGTTCTCAAACTTGGCTGCTTATTGGAAATGACTGGGAAGTTTCAAAGAATATCGATGCCTGGGTCTTACCCCATAGATTCTGATTTAATTGGTAAGGGTTGAGACCTAAGCATCAGGTACTCTTAAATCTCTCCACATGAATCTAATGTGCAGCCAAGTTTAGAGCCACTGGTGCAACCGCCAAAGATTTTTTAAAAGGATAGGCTAGCTTAATGCAAAGGACCTTTAGTAAAAGCAGTATTTGGCCCTCAGTAGGGAATGGACTTGGAGGGACCCAGGCTGTCTGCCATTTAGGTGTGAGTACAATTTAGCCCTTTCAAAGGGCTCCTCTGAGGATCAAACCCTGCAGAGTTTTAATAATGCCTCTCCCATTTCTCAGAGGGGCTCAGTTTATGTGTCTTGTCTGTAAGGGAACTGGTTCCTTTAGCTTTTGAATTGACCTCAAGACCCCTCAATGTTCCCACATTAGCCTTCTGGGCATAACATCGATAGTTCAGGGTCAATCTTGAGTATATCCTAGCTGTTGGGAAACCTCATTGGGGTTTCCAACTAGGAACATATAATCAAAGTTACATTTCCTTTCCTTTAGGAGAATCAAAGGTAGGAGACGAAATTCATGGGGCAATTTGGAGAGGCTATAAAGGCCTCCAAGCTGTGAAGAGCTCTGTAGGAATGATACCATTAGAGATCATTTTTTTTTTTTTTTACAATAAAGGTTAATACTTTGGGAAAATCGCTACATTAAACCTGTTTGTCCTTTGGTATATGTGGCTTTAATCAGACTGCTTTACCGATTAAGATCTAGATGAGGCTTTAGGCAAGATTTTTTTTAAAACTTTGTTATTACTTATATGTGTTTTTGCTCAATGAAGAATGATAGCAATTTCACTGGGGCCATCAATGTGCCCCATCGAATAGGCCAAGGTATATCTTTGAAGCAGAGCAAGCTTTCAAATTCACTCCTCATTTTATTGCACATATGACCACAATGGTGAGTTTTAAAATTTTTCCTCCATTTTTACCACTCCACTGATGAAGTAAAGAGGTATGTTTTAGAGCTAGCTTTTATTATTAAATGGTGCTCTACCTGCTGAAACATTTTAATTCACAGTATCTTAGTGCAGACATGTTGACCACCCCCCATCCTGCCCCACAGTTTTGTCTGTCTTACATTGGGTTCCATCTATGCAAAATCCATCCATATCTTGTTGACCGTTTCTTCACCAGGTATCTTCCTTTCAAGTAATTTGCAAATTAGGGCATCCATTGGTGTCAGTATCATAGAATCTGCAAAAGAAATATATAAAAATGGCCAGATGTTAATTCTGATGTTTGCTTACCTCTGCAAAATAGAACACAGGGCTTACCAAATGTTTAAGTACGTTTTTAAGTGCATTACAATGTCTCCTTTGAGAGTGTCCTTCAATAAGGGTAGGCAGCCTCCTTTTATTTTTGTCTCAAACAGATTCAGCCATGTCTTTTCCAGGCTTTTGCCTATTTTGTGAGCTTCACCTTCAAAGGTGATTCTGAAACTAATCTTAAAGGAAGTGTCAAACTTTTTTTTTTCTTTTGGTGTATTCAATTGTGCTTTTTTATTATTATTAATGTCTAGCCAAGACTTTTTCCTTTTTAGTTACAAAAATGTCTGGTGATTTCTATCAAAATATTAGTTATCTATGGAACATGTATGGTGTATTAGTCATCCATAAAAAATTACCCTGAAATGTAGTGGCTTAACACAACACACATTTATTATCTCACGGGAATGGGCTAGGAATCCCAGTGCAGCTTGGCTGGGTGGTTCTGGCGAGGGCGTCTCCTGAGGTTGTGATCAAGGAGCCTGCTGGGGCTACAGTCATCTGGAGGCTTGACTGGGGCAGGGTCTGCTCCCAGACTTGCGTGGCTCTTGGCGGGCTTCAGAAGAGTCACTTCTAAGATCATTCCTGTGGCTATTGGCAGGCCTTAGAGCCTCATTGGTTGTTGGCTGAACATATCATTTCTTTGGTGTGTGTGCCTGTCCATGAGACCACTCACAACACAGTGGGTAGGGGGAAGAGGAGGGGGGGAGAGAGGGAGAGAGAGATATAGAGAGAGGCCCAAACAGAGAGAGAGAGAGAGAGAGAGAGAGAGAGAGAGAGAGAGAGAGAGAGAGACAAGGAGGGGACAGAGAGTAGGGGAGAGAGGGGTCGAGATGGAAGGAGGGAGAGAGAGAGAGAGGGAAGCAGGGAGAGAGAGAGACAAGGAGGGAGAGAGAGGGAGGGAGGGAGAGAGAGGCATGTAAGATAGTAGTCTTACTATAACTGAATTTCATAAATCATGTCACATAACTTTTGCTGTACTCCATTAGCAGAAAGTCACTAGGTCCAGCCCACTCTCAAAGGGACAGGGTTACATAAGGACTTGGATACCAGGAGGCATGAATTATTGGGGCCATTTTAGGGGCTGCCCACAATCGGTCCTTAAATATCAACAAGAAAGTGATGGTCTTATGCAGATGTTATCCAGGATTTTCTTGCACAAGAGATACTAGTGAGTTTTAGCTCTTTGCAGATGTACAGTAATAAAAGTCATATATTAAATAAGTAGCTAAGTATATAATATACTTTCCAGATTGACAGATGCTTAATACTGAATCACTAATTGAATTTGGAGTAGTGTTCCCATCTTCTTCCTTGTCAAGTTCAATGAGGGGGTTCTGAAGGACAGTGCCATGCTGGATACATGCCTCCCAGGTTGCAGGTTGTCCTGATTTTACTGTCTTACCCTTTTAAAAAATACTTTTGAGCATATTCTTCAAATTTTCCACTTTTAATTAACTATCCATCATCTTGATTGAAACCATAATTTTAAAAATATCATATTTCCACCAAATAAATGAAGAGTGCTGTTAACACTTTCAAAATAATACAGGCATGTTTTTTTCAGCATGTCTGTGTTATTGAGACACTCTCTATGGTAGGAAATGGAACAAAGCATCATCGTGTGTTTGTCAAAGGAGTGATTGAACAAGATTTTGTCAGGAATCTGAACAGATTTGTGTGCACTGATGAGTTTGAGTATAATTAAAAGTAAAAAATTAATGTGGACTTGACATCAAAAGCATAATTTATCAGTAGAAAATTTAATAGATTGAACCTTATCAAAATTAAAACTTTTTCTCTGTGAAAGCTCATGCGAAGAGAATGAAAAGATAAGCTGTGGAGTGGAAGACAATGTTTGCCAACTGTATATATGACAAAGGACTAGTATCTAGAATATATAAAGAATTCTTAAAACTCAATAGCAAAACAAAACAATCCAATTAGAAAATGGGCAAAAGATGTGAGCAGACATTGCCTTGAAAAGGATATACAGATGGTGAATAAGCACTTGAAAAGATGTTCATTCTCTTTAGCCATTAAGGTAGTGTAAAATTAAAACCATGAAGAGACATTGCTACATACTTATCAAAATGGCTTTTAAAAATAGTGACAACGCCAGTGCTGGTGAGAAACTGGATCCCTCATACATCGATGATGGGAATGTGAAATGCTGTAGCCACTCTGGAAGGCAGTTTGATAGTTCCAAATGCCATATAACCCAGCAATTGAACTCCTGGGCATTTATCCCAGAGAAATGAAAACTTACGTTCATACAAAAATCTGCACGTAATTGTTCATAGCAGCTTTACTCATCACAGCCAAAAACTGGAAACAGCCCAGATGCCCTTCAGCAGGTGATGGTTCAAACTGTGTGCATAAATAGCATGGAAAACTAGTCAGCAATAAAAAGGAGTGAACTATCCATAACGACCTGGAGTAATCTCCAGGGTATTATGCTGAGTGAAATAAACCAATCCCAAAGGTTATATATTGTCTGTTTTGAAATGACAAAATTTTAGAAATGAAGAACAGATTAGTTGTTCCCAGGGATTAAAGTCGGGGTGGGGAAGTAGGAAAGGAGGTGGATGGGTTATAAAAAGAGAAAGCATGAAAAAGTGGGCAAAAGACATGAATAGACATTTTTCAAAAGAAGACAGACAAATGGCCAGCAAACATACAAAAAAAAATGTTCAGCATCACTAATCATCAGAGAAATGCAAATTAAAACCACAGTGAGAGACCATCTTACCCCTGTCAGAATGGCCATATTAAAAAGTCAAAAAACAATAGTCATTGGCAAGGATGTGGTGAAAAGGGAACACTTATGCACTGTTGGTGGGAATGTAAACTAGTACAACCTCTATGGAAAACAGTATGGAGATTCCTCAAAGAAGTAGACCTACCATTCAATCCAGCAACCCCACTACTGTGTATCTACCCAAGGGAAAAGAAGTCATTATATCAAAAGACGCATGCACTTGTATGCTTATTGCAGCACAATTCACAATTGCAAAGATATGGAATCAACCGAAGTGTCCATCAACTGATGAATAGATAAAGAAAATGTGGTGTCTGTATACATCTACCATGGAATACTACTAAGCCATAAAAGAAGTGAAATGTCTTTCACGGCAACTTGGATGGAACTAGAAGCCATTATCCTAAGTGCAGTGTCTCAGGAATGGAAAAACAAATACCTCATGTTCTCACTTACAAGAGGGAGTTAAGTGATGGGCACACATGGCCATACGGAGTGGTATGATAGACTTTGGTAACTCAGAAGCGGGAGAGGGTGAGAGTGGGGTGAGGGCTCAGAAATTACCCTTCGGGTACAATGTATGCTATTTGGTGCTGGGTGCTTTAAAAGCCCTGACTTTACCACTATACAATTCATCCATGTATCAAAATATCACTTGTATCCCCTAATTAAAATAAAGTAAATATCCTCACTTTTGTGATCAAAAAAGAAAAGCACAAGGAACCCTTGGGATCTAGTTTAGCAACCATTTCCTTTATGGCTTATGGTTTTTGTGTCTTGTTTACAAAATTTTTGCCTACCCCAAAGTCAGAAAGATCCTATTTTGTAGAAGCCTAATTGTTTACCTTTCATATTTAGGTCTACAGTGCACTGGAATTGACTTTGCTTATGGTGTGAGGTGGCTCATTGTTCAGGTTTTTTTTCCATATGGATGCTAAGTGATCCCACATCTTTGTTGAGAATATCCCATGTCTCCTACCACAATGAAGTGCCAACTGTATCATAAATCAAGGGATGTATGTATGGAAGTGTTTCTTGACTCCATTCTATTTTTCTATTTTTGGCCAATACCTCACTGTCTTCATTACTATAGCTTAATGATAAGTCTCGATGTCCTAAAATGCAAGCCTCCAACTTTCCTTTTTCAGTATTGTTTTGAGTATGTCCGGTATTTTGCATTTCTATATGAACTTCAGAATAAGCTTTTCAAATTATTGTGAAAGCCTTCCAGACATTTGGTTAGGATAGCATGTAGTTCATCTTGAGAATCTACAACTTAACCGTATCGATTCTTCTAATTCATGAACGTGGACTATCTCTCCACTTATTTAGACCTTTTAAAATTTACATCAGTAATGTTTGGTAGCATTCAGTGTGGAGGAATGCATGTATATATAAACACACACACACATGCACATGTACGTATATGTGCATTCCTAGATGTTTTAGTACTGTATTGGTGCTTTTCTAAACACTTATTTAATTTTTTTTATTATTGAGTTAGAACATAAAGCAGGAAAGGGTATAAAATGCACTGATCTTACCTGGATAGCTCAATGACTTTGACGTAAGTATCCATCTATATAACCATCATCCAACTCAAGGTGCAAACATTTTTCGTCCCTCCTTTACGGGTAACCATTATGGTGGTGTCTATAACCATTGAATGGGTAAATGGCACCCTTTAAATTTCATTTTATAATTGTAGCTAGTATATAGATTTTAATATATGGAACTTTGCTAAATTCACTTGTTAATTTTCATCATAATTGGAGTTTTTGAAATTTTTTACATGTGCAGCTACATAGTCTGTGAATAACAAAGGCTTTATTACTTCCTTTCCAAACTTTATGTCTTTTGTTTCCTTTTCTTTATTGCACTGGTTGAAACTTTCAGTAGAATTGGGGAAATCGGGGAAAAGCATTCAGTATTTTACCATTGATACTGATGTTAGAGTTATGTTTTAGATACCCTTTATCAGATTAAAGAACTTTCCCTCTATTTCTTGTTTGCTGAGAATTTTATCATAAATGGATGTTGACTTTCACCAAACACTTCTTTGGCATCTCTTGAGATGACTGCATGGTTTTTATTTTTTAGTTTGTTAATATGATGCATTATACTGAACAATTTTCTAATATTAAACTGATCTTGTGGTCCTGGAATAAACCCAACTTGGTCATGATCTGTAATTCATTTGACATATCACTGGATTTGGATTTATAATGTAATAGGTAGGATTTTTGTCTGTATGTTTACGAGAAAGATTGGCCTGAGAGTTTCTTGTGGTATCCTTGGAAAGTCTTAGAATGACAGTTATCCTGGCTGGTCAAATGACTTTGGAAGTATTTCTTCTCATTGCATTCTGTGAAAGAATGTGTGCAAAGGTGGTCTTTTTTGAAACCTTTTGTGTGTGTAAAAATTCAAACTTACTATACCCTGCATCTTTTTTTTTTTTCAGCATATTATGGGGGTACAGATGTTTAGGTTATGTATGTTGCCCTTACCCGCCCCCCCAAGTCCGAGCTTCAAGTGTGCCCATCCCTCGGATGGTACGCATTGCACTCTTTGTATACCACGGGTTTTTATTTGAACATGTTTAATTTCCCTTAAATATTTAGGAGTGGAATTTTTGTGGCATATGTCAAGTATATGTTTAACTTTAGCAGAAGTTTCCAAACTGTTTTCCTGAGTGGTATTGCCAATACTATGCTGTCTGATTACTGTAGCTTGAAATCAGGTAGCATGTCTCCTACACTTTTGTTCTGCTTTTTCAAAATTGTTTAGGCTACACTAGTTCCTTTGTTTCCATGTACATCTTAGAATCAGCTTGTCAATTTCTTAAAAAAAAAAAAAAAAAAAAAAAAAAGCACTGCTGAGATTTAAATTGACATTGAGTTGAAACCATAGAGCAATTTTGGAGAATTGACATCTTAACAATATTAAATTTTCCAATCCATGAATATTGTGTAAATCTTCATTTATTTAGATCTTTGATTTCTCTGATCAATATTTTGTCGCTTCCAGCATATGTATCTCGCACATTTAGTTAGATCTATACTTAAGTATTTCATGGTTTGGTGCTATTGTAAATTATAATTTTTTAAATTTCAATTTCTAATTGTGTATTGCTGGTATATAGAAATACATTGATTGGAGTTTTATTTTTAATCATGAGTTTCCTCCTGGACATTGTGTGTATTCTAGAACAGTAGTCCTCAAACATGGCTGATCTTCAAAATCACCTAGACGATTATAAATATTCAAATATATGGATTCTCAGACCTCATCTCCCATGGAGTCTTATTTCATAGTTCCTGGGATGGGTCTAGGAATTTATGTTTAAAAAGCTTCCCTGAATAATTCTTTTTTTTTTTTTTTTCAGATTTTATTTATTTTTTTTTATTGTTTGTTGTTTATAGGGGTACAGGTGTTTAGGTTACGTATGATGCCCTTGCCCCCCCTTCCCCCCAAGTCCCAGTCCCAAGCATGTCCATCTCTCGGAGGGTGCGCATTGCACCCTTTGTGTATGCATATATCCGTCCCCTCCTCCCCCTCGCCCCTCCCCCTTCCCCCTCTCTCCCTA